>JAUNZM010002174.1:0-21089 GCA_033459285.1 Clamator glandarius | reverse complement strand
CCCCAATGTTTTCTGTCCCCAAACCCCAATGTTTCTGCCCCCAAACCCCAATGTTTCTGTCCCCAAACCCCAATGTTTCTGTCCCCAACCCCCCAAACCCCAATGTTTCTGTCCCCAAACCCCAATGTTTCTGTCCCCAAACCCCAATGTTTCTGCCCCAAACCCCAATGTTTCTGTCCCAAACCCCAATGTTTCTGTCCCCAAACCCCAATGTTTCTGTCCCCCAAACCCCAATGTTTCTGTCCCCCAAACCCCAATGTTTCTGCCCCAAACCCAATGTTTCTGCCCCAAACCCCAATGTTTCTGTCCCCAAACCCCAATGTTTCTGTCCCCAAACCCCAATGTTTCTGTCCCCAAACCCCAATGTTTCTGTCCCCAAACCCAATGTTTCTGCCCCCAAACCCCAATGTTTCTGTCCCCAAACCCCAATGTTTCTGCCCCCAAACCCAATGTTTCTGTCCCCAAACCCCAATGTTTCTGTCCCCAAACCCCAATGTTTCTGCCCCAAACCCCAATGTTTCTGCCCCCAAACCCCAATGTTTCTGTCCCAAACCCCAATGTTTCTGCCCCCAAACCCCAATGTTTCTGCCCCCAAACCCCAATGTTTCTGCCCCAAACCCCAATGTTTCTGTCCCCAAACCCCAATGTTTCTGCCCCCAAACCCCAATGTTTCTGTCCCCAAACCCCAATGTTTCTGCCCCCAAACCCCAATGTTTCTGTCCCAAACCCCAATGTTTCTGCCCCCAAACCCCAATGTTTCTGTCCCCAAACCCCAATGTTTCTGTCCCCAAACCCCAATGTTTCTGTCCCCAAACCCCAATGTTTCTGTCCCAAACCCCAATGTTTCTGTCCCCAAACCCCAATGTTTCTGTCCCCAAACCCCAATGTTTCTGCCCCAAACCCCAATGTTTCTGTCCCCAAACCCCAATGTTTCTGTCCCCAAACCCAATGTTTCTGTCCCAAACCCCAATGTTTCTGCCCCCAAACCCCAATGTTTCTGTCCCCAAACCCCAATGTTTCTGTCCCCAAACCCCAATGTTTCTGCCCCAAACCCCAATGTTTCTGTCCCAAACCCCAATGTTTCTGTCCCCAAACCCCAATGTTTCTGTCCCCAAACCCCAATGTTTCTGTCCCCAAACCCCAATGTTTCTGCCCCAAACCCCAATGTTTCTGCCCCAAACCCCAATGTTTCTGTCCCAAAACTCAATGTTTTTGCCCCAAACCTGGTGGTTTTGCCCTAATCCCCGTGTTTCTGCCCCAAAATGAGGGCGTTTGACCCCAAATAGAGGAATTTCCCCCCACAATGGGGGGTTGGGGTGCTGGAAACACGACTTTCTGTCCCTAAAAGAGAGGGTTTTGCCCCAAAACATGTGGTTTTGCCTCAAAAATAAGGGAGTTTTGCCCCCCCCAAACCGATTTTTGGTGCCAAAACGAGGGGTTTTGTCTAAAACCAGGAGGTTTGATCCCCCCAAACCCGCGGTTTCTGCCCCAAAATGGGGCTGGAAGGCAGCAAAATGGCGGCCGAAGGCAGCAAAATGGCGGGAAAGGAGGAAAAAATGGGGGTTGAGCCCCCAAAACACCCCAAAAACCAACAAAAAAGCCCCCAAACCTCCCCCAAAGCCCCAGAGAACCCCCAAAACACCCCCAGCCCCCCCAGAAACCCTGAGACACCCCAAAACACCCCAAAAAGCCCACAGCCCCCCCCCCAAAAACACAGAGGCCCCCCAAACCCCTCAAAAAAACCCCAGAGACCCCCCAAAAACCCCAGAGACCCCCCAAAACACCCCAAAAACCCCACAGCCCCCCCAAAAACACAGAGGCCCCCCAAAACCCCTCAAAAAACCACCAGAGACCCCAAAACCCCCAGAGACCTCCAAAACACCCCAAAAACCCCACAGCCCCCCGAAAAACCCCCAGAGACCCCCAAAAACCCCACAGCCCCCCCCAAACCCCCAGAGACCCCCCAAAACCCCCCAAAAACCCCACAGCCCCCCCAAAAACACAGAGACCCCCAAAACACCCCAAAAACCCCACAGCCTCCCCCCAAAAAACACAGAGACCCCCAAAAACCCCTCAAAAAACCCCACAGCCCCCCCAAAACCCCCAGAGACCCCCAAAACACCCCAAAAAGCCCACAGCCCCCACCCAAAAACACAGAGGCCCCCCAAACCCCTCAAAAAAACCCCAGAGACCCCCCAAAAACCCCAGAGACCCCCCAAAACACCCCAAAAAGTCCACAGGCTCCCCCAAAAACACAGAGGCCCCCAAAACGCCCTCAAAAAACCTCCAGAGAACCCCCAAAACACCCCAAAAACCCCACAGCCCCCCCAAAAACACAGAGGCCCCCCAAAACCCCTCAAAAAACCACCAGAGACCCCAAAACCCCCAGAGACCCCCAAAACACCCCAAAAACCCCACAGCCCCCCGAAAAACCCCCAGAGACCCCCAAAACACCCCAAAAACCCCACAGCCCCCCGAAAAACCCCCAGAGACCCCCAAAAACCCCACAGCCCCCCCAAAACCCCCAGAGACCCCCCAAAACACCCCAAAACCCCCACAGCCCCCCCAGAAACACAGAGACCCCCAAAAACCCCTCAAAAAACCCCACAGCCCCCCCAAAACCCCCAGAGACCCCCAAAACACCCCAAAAAGCCCACAGCCCCCCCCCCCAAAAACACAGAGGCCCCCCAAACCCCTCAAAAAAACCCCAGAGACCCCCCAAAAACCCCAGAGACCCCCCAAAACACCCCAAAAAGTCCACAGGCTCCCCAAAAAAACACAGAGGCCCCCAAAACGCCCTCAAAAAACCTCCAGAGAACCCCCAAAACACCCCAAAAACCCCACAGCCCCCCCAAAAACACAGAGGCCCCCCAAACACCTCAAAAAAAACCCCAGAGACCCCCCAAAACCCCCAGTGACCCCCCAAAACACTCCAAAAACCCCACAGCCCCCCCCGAAAACACAGAGACCCCCCAAAACACCCCAAAAAGCTCACAGCCCCCCAAAAAAACACAGAGACCCCCCAAAACACCCCAAAAACCCCACAGCCCCCCCAAAACCCCCAGAGACCCCCCAAAACACCCCAAAAGCCCCATAGCCCCCCCAAAAAACACAGAGACCCCCAAAAAATCCTCAAAAACTTCCAGAGACCCCCAAAACCCCCAGAGACCCCCCAAAACACCCCACAGCCCCCCCCAAAAACACAGATAACCCCCCAAAACACCCCAAAAAGCCCACAGCCCCCCCAAAACCCCCAGAGACCCCCTCAAACACCCCAAAAACCCCACAGCCCCCCCCAAAAAACACAGAGACCCCCCAAAACCCCCTCAAAAAACCCCCAGAGACCCCCAAAACCCCCAGAGACTCCCCCAAACCCACCCCAAAACCCCCAAAACCACCACATAACCCCCCCCAAAAACCCCTTTGGAGCCCCCCAAAAACCCTCAGAGACCCCCCAAACACCTTTTAGCCCCCCAAAAATCTTTATCCCCCCCAAATATCCCCGAAGTCCCTCCCCCAAAAAACCCAAATCCCCTCAAAATCGTTTCAGAACCCCCCAAAATCACCTTCAAGCCCCCCCCGAGACCCCCAAATTCCCTCATAGGCCCCCAAATCCCCCCCAAAACGCTTATAGCACCCCCAATTCCATTGCACCCCCAAAAATCACCTTACAGACCCCCCAAACCCCTTATCACCCCCCAAATCTCCTCATAGCCCCCCCAAACCCCCTTGTAGCTCCCCAAATCTCCCCATAGCCCCCCAACTCCCCTCATTGCCCCTCATAGCCCCCCAAATACCATCACAGCCCCCCCAAATCATGTTATAGCCCCTCATAGCCCCCCAAAACCCCCTCGTAGCCCCCCCAAATCACACTATAACCCCTTAGATCCCCTTATAACACCCCAAAACCCACCCCAGAGCCCCCCCCAATCACCTTATGGGCCCCAAAATTCCCTTAGAGCCCTCCTAGAGCCCCCTAAGACCATCTCCGAGCCCCCCAAAATCATCTCATAGCCCCTTATAGCCCCCCAAATACCTTCACAGCCCCCCAAAAGTCATCTCATAGCCCCTCATAGTCCCCCAAAACTCCCACATAGCACCCCCAAATCGCACTATAGCACCCCAAACCCCACCCCGGCCCCCCCCAAATCACTTTATAGCCCTTCATAACCCCCCAAAACTCCCTCATAGCCCCCTAAAATCACCGTATAACCTCCCCAATCCTCCCCAGAATTGGGGTTCCCCCACTTTTTGGGGCGACTCACGATGCGGGGGGCGCAGAAGGTCCCCCGCAAGAACAGGTACCCCCCCCCAGAGACCCCCCCAATCCACCTCATAGCCCCCCCAATATACTCACAGCCCCCCCAAAACATCTTATAGACCCCCATAGCCCCCCAAAACCCCCTCAGAGCCCCCTAGATCCCCCTTATTACACCCCAAAAAACCCCAGAGCCCCCCCCAATCATCTTATAGGCCCCAAATGCCCCTTATAACACCCTTATAGCCCCCCCAATAAACTCACAACCCCCCAAAAACACCTCATAGCCCCTAAAAACTCCCATGTAGCACCCCCAAATCGCACTATAGCCCCCCCAAATCACACTATAGCACCCCAAATGAACCCAGCCCCCCCCAATCACCTTATAGCCTCTCATAACCCCCCAAAACCCTCTCATAGCCCCCTAAAATCACCTTATAGCCCCTCATAGCCCCCCCAAACCCCCACGTAGCCCCCCCAAATCACACTATAGCACCCCAAAACCCACCCAGGCCCCCCCCCAATCACCTTATAACCCTTTATAAATGCCTAAAATCACCCTACAGCCCCCTAAAATCACCTTATAGCCCCTCATAGCCCCCCCAAACCCCCACGTAGCCCCCCCAAATCACACTATAGCACCCCAAAACCCACCCAAGCCCCCCCCAAATCACCTTATAACCCTTTATAAATGCCTAAAATCACCCTACAGCCCCCTAAAATCACCTTATAGCCCCTCATAGCCCCCCCAAACCCCCACGTAGCCCCCCCAAATCACACTATAGCACCCCAAAACCCACCCAGGCCCCCCCCAAATCACCTTATAACCCTTTATAAATGCCTAAAATCACCCTACAGCCCCCTAAAATCACCTTATAGCCCCCTAAAACCACCTTATAGACCCCCAAACGCCCCCGAATCGGGGTTCCCCCCATTATTTGGGGTGACTCACGATGCGGGGGGCGCGGGCTCCGGGGCGGAAGGCCCCCCCCAAGAACAGGTACCCCCCGAGGGCCGCGGGGGCGTAGAGGAAGGAGGCGACGCCGACGGTGACGAAGAACTGGGCGGCCGAGGAGTGATCCCCCAAAAGGAAAACGCGCTCGGGGGGCCCCTCCCCGCAGCTGGGGGCCTCGAAATACACCTGGTGCAGCCTGGGGGGGCAAGAAAAGGGGGTTCGGGAGGGGAACCCCAAAAATTTGGGTCTGTGGGGGGTGTCTGAAGTCCCTAAAATGTGGGTCTGAGGGGGTTGTGGGGGGTGTACCCCGAAAAATCTGGGACTAAGGGGGTCTGAAGGCCTTAAAATTGGGGTCTGGGGAGGGTCTGAAGCCCCAAAAATGGGGGTGTTGGGGGATTTTGGAGAGCTGAACCCCCAAAATGAGAGTCTGAGGGGGTTCGGGTGGGGCTGTACCCCAAAAAATAGAGTCTGGGGTGGTCTGAAACACCCAAATGGGGGCCTGGTGGAGGTTTGGTGGGGCTGAACCCCGAAAATTTGGATCTGGGGAGGACTGAAGCAACCAAAATGTGGGTCTGAGGGGATTGGGGGGGGCTGCACCCCAAAAGTCTGGGTCTGGGAGGGGTTTGGGGGGATGCACGCCAAAAATCTGGGTCTGGGGGGGGCCTGAAGCCCCCAAAATGTGGGTCTGAGGAGGTTTAGGGGGCTGCACCCCAAAAATCTGGGTCTAGGAGTGTTTGAGGCTCCCAAAATGTGAGTCTGAGGGGAGTCAGGGGGAGCTGCACCCCAAAAATCTGTGTCTGGGGTGGTCTGAAATCCCCCAAATGGGGGTCTGGGGGAGGTCGGGGGGGGCTGAACCCCGAAAATTTGGATCTGGGGAGCCTGAAGCCCCCAAAATGTGGGTCTGAGGGGGTTTAGGGGGCCGCACCCCAAAAATCTGGGTCTAGGAGTGTCTGAGGCCCCCAAAATGTGGGTCTGAGGGGAGTCAGGGGGAGCTGCACCCCAAAAGTCTGGGCTGGGGCTGTGTGAAACCCCCCCGAAATGAGGGTCTGGGGGTGTCTTGGGGGGCTGCACCCCAAAAATCTGGGTCTGGGGGGAGGCAGGGGGTGCTGCACCCCAAAAATCTGAGCCTGTGGGTCTCTGTAGCCCCCAAAATGTGGGTCTGGGGGAGGTCGGGGGGGGCTGCACCCCCAAATCCAGCCATGGAGGGGTCTATAGCCCCCCAATATCTCATCCTACTACCTCCCCCTGCCCCATAGCCCCCCCCATTTCACCCCACAGCCCCCCCAAACCCCCCCATATCACCCCATAGCCCCCCCATTTCACCCTACAGCCCCCCCAAACCCCCCCATATCACCCCATAGCCCCCCCATTTCACCCTACAGCCCCCCCAAACCCCCCCATATCACCCCATAGCCCCCCATTTCACCCCACAGCCCCCCTAAAGACACCCCATAGCACCCCCATTTCACCCTATAGCTCCCCCATTTCACCCCATACTCCTCCAAATCACTCCATAGCCCCCCCAAATCACCCCACAGCCCCCCAATATCCCATCCTATCCCCCTCCCTGCCCCATAGCCCCCCTATTTCACCCCATAGCCACCCCATGTCCCCCCATATCACCCTATAGCCCCCCCATTTCACCCCACAGCCCCCCCAATCTCATCCATATGACCCCATGGTGCCCCCAAATCACCCCATAGCCCCCCCATTTCACCCTACATCACCCCATAGACCCCCCTTTCACCCCATAGCCCCCCCAAATCACCTCAGAGCCCCTCTATCACCCCAACCCTCCATATCACCCCATAGCCCCCCCAAACCCCCCCAAATCTTCCCATACTGCCCAATAGCTCCCCCCAAACCCCCCATACTGCCCCATAGCCCCCCATTTCACCCCACAGCTCCCCAAACCCCCCATATCACCCTATAGCCCCCCATTTCACCTCACAGCCCCCCAATACCCCCCATATCACCCCATAGCCCCCCCATTTCACCTCACAGCCACCCCAATACCCCCCATATCACCCCATAGCCCCCCATTTCACCCCATAGCCCCCTCATATCACCCCATAGCCCCCCCATTTCACCTCACAGCCCCCCAATACCCCCCATATCACCCCATAGCCCCCCATTTCACCTCACAGCCACCCCCATAGCCCCCTCATATCACCCCATAGCCCCCCCATTTCACCTCACAGCCACCCCAAGTCCTCCCATATCACCCCATAGCCCCCCATTTCACCCCATAGCCCCCTCATATCACCCCATAGCCCCCCCATTTCACCTCACAGCCACTCCAAGTCCCCCCATATCACCCTATAGCCCCCCATTTCACCTCACAGCCCCCCAATACCCCCCATATCACCCCATAGCCCCCCCATTTCACCTCACAGCCACCCCAATACCCCCCATATCACCCCATAGCCCCCCATTTCACCCCATAGCCCCCTCATATCACCCCATAGCCCCCCCATTTCACCTCACAGCCACCCCAATACCCCCCATATCACCCCATAGTCCCCCATTTCACCTCACAGCCACCCCAAGTCCCCCCATATCACCCCATAGCCCCCCATTTCACCTCACAGCCCCCTCATATCACCCCATAGCCCCCCCATTTCACCTCACAGCCACCCCAATACCCCCCATATCACCCCATAGCCCCTCAATATCCCCCATATCCCCTCCCAGACCCCCAATATCCTCTCCTATCCCCCCCCCACCGAAAGGGGTATCCGAAGGTGACGGGGATGACGGGGGCGCTGCGGTTGGGGGGGGGGCACTCGACGCTCAGGCGGAAGCTTCCGGAATAACCCCCACACGTGGCGAAGGCGAAGATGGAGAAGAGCTGGGGTGGGGGGGACACAGAAAATGAGGGGGGTCCAGGACCCCTGTGGGTCACCCCTGCCCCCCCAAAGTCACTCCCCACCCCCTTTTATTTCCCCCCCCCCCCCCCATCGCTCCCAATGCCCCCATCACCCCCACAATGGGTCTGTCCCCCCCATTTCCAGCCCCCCCTCCCCAGGAACCTTCTGCCAACCCCCCCCCCCCCCCAACTCCGAGATATTCCCAGGATAATCCTGGATTACAGCAGTGACCCAGATATTGGGGGGGTGGGGGGGGCCAGTGTGGGTCCTACAGGGGAGCTGGGAGTGATATGGGGTGAAATGGGGGTGATATGAGGGGTCGGGGGGGGCTATGGGGTGAAATGGGGGGGGCTACGTGGTCCAACAGGGCAAAATGGGGGGGGCTATGGTGTAAAACGGGGGGATATAGGGGCTCTTCGGGGTGATATGGGGTGAAATGGGGGGACTCTGGGGTGATGTGGGTGATATCGGGGGCTCTGGGGTGAAATAGGGGGGCTGGGGGTGGAAATGGGGAAAAATGGGGGGCTATGGGGTGAAAAGGGGGGTCTATGGGGTGAAATGGGGGTCTACGTGGTGAAATAGGGCAAAAATGGGGGGCTGTGGGGTGAAATGGGGGGCTATGGGGTGAAATGGGAAAAATGGGGGGCTATGGGGTGAAAAGGGGGGTCTATGGGGTGAAATGGGGGTCTACGTGGTGAAATAGGGCAAAAATGGGGGGCTGTGGGGTGAAATGGGGGGGCTATGGGGTGAAATGGGGAAAAATGGGGGGCTATGGGGTGAAAAGGGGGGTCTATGGGGTGAAATGGGGGTCTACGTGGTGAAATAGGGCAAAAATGGGGGCTGTGGGTGAAATGGGGGGGCTATGGGGTGAAATGGGGAAAAATGGGGGGCTATGGGGTGAAAAGGGGGGTCTATGGGGTGAAATGGGGGTCTACGTGGTGAAATAGGGCAAAAATGGGAGGCTGTGGGGTGAAATGGGGGGCTATGGGGTGAAATGGGGAAAAATGGGGGGCTATGGGGTGAAAAGGGGGGTCTATGGGGTGAAATGGGGGTCTACGTGGTGAAATAGGGCAAAAATGGGGGGCTGTGGGGTGAAATGGGGGGGCTATGGGGTGAAATGGGGAAAAATGGGGGGCTATGGGGTGAAAAGGGGGGTCTATGTTGCGAAATGGGGGGCTATGGGGTGAAATGGGGGGCTCTGGGGTGAAATACGGCAAAAATGGGGGGCTATGGGGTGAAAAGGGGGGTCTATGGGGTGAAATGGGGGTCTACGTGGTGAAATAGGGCAAAAATGGGGGGCTGTGGGGTGAAATGGGGGGGCTATGGGGTGAAATGGGGAAAAATGGGGGGCTATGGGGTGAAAAGGGGGGTCTATGTTGCGAAATGGGGGGCTATGGGTGAAATGGGGGGCTCTGGGGTGAAATAGGGCAAAAATGGGGGGCTATGGGGTGAAAAGGGGGGTCTATGGGGTGAAATGGGGGTCTACGTGGTGAAATAGGGCAAAAATGGGGGGCTGTGGGGTGAAATGGGGGGGCTATGGGCAAAATGGGGGGCTATGGGGTGAAATGGGGGGCTGTGGGGTGAAATGGGGTGGCTATGGGGCAAAATGGGGTGTAATAGTGTGAAATGGGGGGGTTATGGGATGAAATAGGGGGGCTCTGGGGTGAAATAGGGGGCTAGGGGGTAAAAGGGGGGGCTGTGGGGTGAAATGGGGGGGCTGTGGGGTGATTTGGGGTGGGCTGTGGGGTGATTTGGGGGGGGCTCAGGGGCGAAAGAGGGTGAAATGGGGGGCTATGGGGCAGTTTGGGGTGATATGGGGGGGTCTCTGCGGTGAAACGGGGGGGTTACAAGGAGATCCGGGGGGGGCTATGTGGCGAGATGGATAAATGGGGGTGCTTGGGGCAAAACTGGGGGGGCTACGGGGTGAAATGGGGGGGCTACGGGGCGAAATGGGGGGGCTACGGGGCGAAATGGGGGGCTCTGGGGTGATATGGGGGGGCTTTGGGGTGAAAGGGGGGGGCTTTGGGGGACTATGGGGTGATACGGGGGGTCACTATGGGGGGGGGGGGCTTTTGGGGGGCAGGGGGGGGGGTCACTCACCCACTCGAGCAGCTTGAGGAAGCCAGGGGCTCCTTGATCACCCGGAACTGGCCCCCGGCTACCAACTTGGGGTGGGGGCAACGAGAGTTTTAGCTTTGGGGGGGGGGGGGCAATAACACCCCCAGGGGGGCAATAACACCCCCAAAAAGGGGTAAAACCCCCCAAAAAGGGACAAACCCCCCCCCAAAAAGTGGCAAAACTCCCCAAAAAGGGGCCAAAACACCCCAAAAAGGAGCAAGCTCCCCCCAAAAAAAGGAGTAAAACCCCCCAAAAGAGGCAAAAAACCCCAAAAAAGGGGCAAAAAACCCCAAAAAAGGGCAAAAAAACCCAAAAAAGAGGCAAAAAACCCACAAAAAAGGAGCAACCCCCCCAAAAAAAAGGCAAAAACCCACAAAAAGGGGCAAAACCCCCCCAAAATGGGGCAAAACCCCCCAAAATGGGGAGAAAAAAACCACAAAAAGGGGGGAAAAAACCCGAAAATGGGTAAAATCTCCCCCCAAAAAGGGCAAAACACCCCAAAAAGGGGTAAAAACCCCCAAAAAGGGACAATTCCCCCACAAAAAAGGGGGAAAAACCCCCTCAAAAAGAGTAAAAATCGACAAAAAGGGGCAAAACACCCCAAGAAAGAGGCAACCCCCCAAAAAAAAAAGAGGTAAAACCCCCTCAGAAAGAGGCAAAAACTCTCAAAAGGGGCAACCCCCCCAAAAAAAGGGGTAAAAAAACCAAAAAAAGGGGCAGCCCCCCCAAAAAGGGGAAAAAAAAAACAAAAAAAGGGGCAGCCCCCCCAAAAAAAAGGGAAAAAAAAACAAAAAAAGGGGCAACCCCCCAAAAAGGGGAAAAAACCCCAAAAATAAGGGGCAACCCCCAAAAAAGGGGAAAAAAACCAAAAAATAAGGGGCAACCCCCCCAAAAAAAAGGGAAAAAACCAAAAAATAAGGGGCAACCCCCCAAAAAAGGGGAAAAAAACCAAAAAATAAGGGGCAACCCCCAAAAAAGGGGAAAAAACCAAAAAATAAGGGGCAACCCCCCAAAAAAGGGGAAAAAACCAAAAAATAAGGAGCAACCCCCCCAAAAAGGGGAAAAAAAACCCAAAAAATAAGGGGCAACCCCCCCAAAAAGGGGAAAAAAACCCAAAAAATAAGGGGCAACCCCCCCAAAAAAGGGAAAAACCCCAAAAATAAGGGGCAACCCCCCAAAAAAGGGGATAAAAAAACCCAAAAAATAAGGGGCAACCCCCCAGAAAAGGGAAAAAAAACCCAAAAATAAGGGGCAACCCCCCAAAAAAGGGGAAAAAAAACAAAAATAAGGGGCAACCCCCCAAAAAAGGGGAAAAAAAAACAAAAAATAAGGGGCAACCCCCCAAAAAAAGGGGAAAAAAAAACAAAAAATAAGGGGCAACCCCCCCAAAAAAGGGGAAAAAAAACAAAAAATAAGGGGCAACCCCCCCAAAAAAGGGGAAAAAAAACAAAAAATAAGGGGCAACCCCCCCCAAAAAAAGGGAAAAACCCCAAAAAATAAGGGGCAACCCTCCCAGAAAAGGGAAAAAAAATCAAAAAATAAGGGGCAAACCCCCCAAAAAAGGGGAAAAAAACCCCAAAAATAAGGGGCAACCCCCCAGAAAAGGGAAAAAAACCCAAAAATAAGGGGCAACCCCCAAAAAAAGGGGAAAACCCCCCCAAAATAAGGGGCAACCGCCCCAGAAAAGGGAAAAAAACCCCAAAAAATAAGGGGCAACCCCCCAAAAAAGGGGAAAAAAACCAAAAAATAAGGGGCAACCCCCCAAAAAAGGGGAAAAAAACCCAAAAAATAAGGGGCAACCCCCCCAAAAAGGGGAAAAAACCCCAAAAATAAGGGGCAACCCCCCAAAAAAGGGGAAAAAAAAACAAAAAAGGGGCAAAACTCCCCTAAAAGGAGCGAAAAAAACCCCAAAATGGGCAAAAAAAACCCACAAAAAGGAGCAAAACCCCCCAAAAGGGGCCCAACCCCCCCCCAAAAGGAGCAAAAACCCTAAAAATAGTTGGAAAACCCCTAAAAATGGGCAACCCCCCCTCAAAAAAAAGAGGTAAAAACCCCAAAAAAGGAGCAAAAACCCCCCAAAGGGAGCGAAAAGTGGCAAAAAAAAAGCCCCCAAACCTAAAAAAAAGGGGCAAAAACCTAAAAAAAAGGGGCAAAAACCCCAAAAAAGGAGAAAAAACCCCAAAAAAGGAGCAAAAACCCCAAAAAAGGGGAAAAAAAATTAAAAAAAGGAGTTAAAGTCCCTCAAAAAAAGGAGAAAAACCCCCCAAAGGCCCAAATTCCTCTTTTTTTTGGGGGGGGGGGGGCGGTGACGTCACACGTGACGCGGTGATGACGTCACAACCCCCCCCCCCCCCGTTCTGCATCATCATCCTCCTCCCCTCCCCCCACTGCGGCACCAGCCCCCCCCCCCCCCCAAAAAAAAGGGTAAAGGGACCCCCCCAAATACCTAAGAGCCCCCCCCCTAGAAAAAAGGGTAAAGGGACCCCCCCCAGGACACCCCAAAATACCTAAACCCCCCCCACACTCCCCCCAAAATAGGATAAAGGGGCCCCCCCCAAATATCTAAGAGCCCCCCCCCCTAAAAAAAGGATAAAGGGACCCCCCCAAATACCTAAGAGCCCCCCCCCCCTAGAAAAAAGGGTAAAGGGACCCCCCCAGGACACCCCAAAATACCTAAACTCCCCCCCCAGTCCCCTCAAAATAGGATAAAGGGACCCCCCAAATATCTAAGAGCCCCCCCCTAAAAAAAAGGGTAAAGGGACCCCCCCAAATACCTAAGAGCCCCCCCCTAGAAAAAAGGGTAAAGGGACCCCCCCAGGACACCCCAAAATACCTAAACTCCCCCCCCAGTCCCCCCAAAATAGGATAAAGGGACCCCCCCAAATATCTAAGAGCCCCCCCCCTAGAAAAAAGGGTAAAGGGACCCCCCCAGGACACCCCAAAATACCTAAACCCCCCCCAGTCCCCCCAAAATAGGGTAAAGGGACCCCCCCAAATATCTAAGAGCCCCCCCCCCGTAAAAAAA
Organism: Clamator glandarius; assembly: GCA_033459285.1. Classification (NCBI taxonomy): domain Eukaryota; kingdom Metazoa; phylum Chordata; class Aves; order Cuculiformes; family Cuculidae; genus Clamator; species Clamator glandarius. The sequence continues at coordinate 7,863 of JAUNZM010002174.1, read as the reverse complement.
AGGGTAAAGGGACCCCCCCAAATACCTAAGAGCCCCCCCACCTAGAAAAAAGGGTAAAGGGACCCCCCCAGGACACCCCAAAATACCTAAACCCCCCCCACACTCCCCCCAAAATAGGATAAAGGGACCCCCCCCAAATATCTAAGAGCCCCCCCTAAAAAAAAGGGTAAAGGGACCCCCCCCGGACACCCCAAAATAACTCCCCCCACACTCCCCCCAAAATAGGATAAAGGGACCCCCCCCAAATATCTAAGAGCCCCCCCCGTAAAAAAAAGGGTAAAGGGACCCCCCCAAATACCTAAGAGCCCCCCCCTAAAAAAAAGGGGTAAAGGGACCCCCCCAGGACACCCCAAAATACCTAAACCCCCCCCACACTCCCCCCAAAATAGGATAAAGGGACCCCCCCCAAATATCTAAGAGCCCCCCCCCCTAAAAAAAAGGGTAAAGGGACCCCCCCAAATATCTAAGAGCCCCCCCCTAGAAAAAAGGGTAAAGGGACCCCCCAGGACACCCAAAAATACATAAGAGCCCCCCCCAAATCCCAGGAGCCCCCCCCCCACCCCGAATCCAGGTAGCCCCCCCAAACTAACTGCCCCCCCCAAACAAAGGAGGTAGCCCCCCCAAATCTAACCTTTTCCACCCAAATCCAAGCCCCCCCCCCCCCAAAAAAAATGAAGGTGCCCCCCCAATCTAATATTTTCCTCTCAAATCCAGGTGCTCCCCCCCCCCCCCAAATCCAAGCCCCTTCCCCCCAAAAAAAGGAGGTGCCCCCCCCCCCCAAATCCAAGGTTTCTCCCCCAAATCCAAGTCCCCCCCCCCCCCCCCCCCCAATCCGGGTGCTCCCCCCTAAATCCAATCCCCCCCCCCTCAAAAAAATGAAGGTGACCCCCCCAAAATCCAAGCTTTCTCCCTCAAATCCAAACCCCCCCCCAAACCAGGGTGCCCCCCCAAATCCAAGACCCCCCCCCCAAATCCAAGACCCCCCCCCAAATCTAATCTTCTCCCCCCAAATCCAGGTGCCCCCCCTCAAAAATATGAGGTGAACCCCCCCCCCAAATCCAAGACCCCCCCCCCCAAATCCAATCTTCTCCCCCCAAATCCATGTGCCCCCCCTCAAAAATATGAGGTGACCCCCCCCCCCAAATCCAAGACCCCCCCCCAAATCCAATCTTCTCCCCCCAAATCCAGGTGCCCCCCCTCAAAAATATGAGGTGCCCCCCCCCCAAATCCAAGGTTTCTCCCCCAAATCCAAGTCCCCCCCCCCCAATCCGGGTGCTCCCCCCCTAAATCCAATCCCCCCCCCTCAAAAAAATGAAGGTGACCCCCCCAAAATCCAAGCTTTCTCCCTCAAATCCAAACCCCCCCCCCCAAACCAGGGTGCCCCCCCCCAAATCCAAGACCCCCCCCCCAAATCCAAGACCCCCCCCCCCAAATCTAATCTTCTCCCCCCAAATCCAGGTGCCCCCCCTCAAAAATATGAGGTGACCCCCCCCCAAATCCAAGACCCCCCCCCAAATCCAATCTTCTCCCCCCAAATCCAGGTGCCCCCCCTCAAAAATATGAGGTGACCCCCCCCCCAAATCCAAGACCCCCCCCCCCAAATCCAATCTTCTACCCCCAAATCCAGGTGCCCCCCCCCCCCCCAAATCCAAGACCCCCCATCAAAAAAAAGGTGCCCCCCCCCCCATTCAGGCAGCCCCCCCCTCCCCAAAATCCAATCTTCTCCCCCAAAATCCAAGTGCCCCCCCATTCTAACCCCCCCAAATCCAACCTTCTCCCCCCAAAAGCAGGTGACCCCCCCAAATCTAAGCGACCCCCCCATTCAAAACCAGGCGCCCCCCCCAAATCCAGCTGCTCCCCCCACTCAACCCCCCCCCCCCAAATTTCGTTTCTGTTTGGGGGGGTCCCCGTTTATTTTGGGGGGGAGTCCCTGTTTTGGGGGGGGTCCCCGTTTATATTGGGGGTGTCCCGTTTATTTTGGGGGGGTGTCCCCGTTTTGGGGGGGGGGGCTCGTTTATTTTGGGAGGAATCCTCGTTTATTTGAGGGGGGGTCCCTGTTTGGGGGGGGTCCCCGTTTATATTGGGGGTGTCCCGTTTATTTTGGGGGGGGGGTCCCTGTTTTGGGGGGGGGGGCTCGTTTATTTTGGGAGGAATCCTCGTTTATTTGAGGGGGGGGCCCTGTTTTGGGGGGTCCCCGTTTATATTGGGGGTGTCCCATTTATTTGGGGGGTGTCCATGGTTGGGGGGGTCCCCGTTTATTTTGGGGAGGGGGGTCTCGGTTTTGGGAGGGATCCTCTTTTATTTGGGGGGGGGGTCCCTGTTTTGGGGGTGTCCCCGTTTATTTCGGGGGGGTCCCCATTTATTTCGGGGAAGGATCCTGGTTTATTTAAGGGGGGGTCCTTGTTTTGGGGGGGGTCCCTTTTATATTTGAGAGGGGTTCCCTGTTTTTGGGGGGTTCCCCATTTATTTGGGGGGGTCCCTTTTATTTGGGGGGGTTCCCCATTTATTTGGGGGGGTCCCTTTCATTTGGGGGCAGGGTCCTGGGTTTGGGGGGGGTCCCTATTTATTTGGGGGGGGGTTCCTGTTTTGAGGGGGGCCCCATTTATTTTGGGGGGGGGTCCGGTTCGGGAGGAGGGGTCCCTGTTTTGGGGGGGGTCCCTGTTTTTGGGGGGGTCCTTGTTTTGGGGAGGTCCCTATTTATTTAGGGGGGGGTCTCGGTTTTGGGAGGGTCTCGGTTTATTTGAGGGGGGGTCTCAGTTTTTGGGGGGGGTCCCTATTTATTAGGGGGGGTCCCTGTTTAAGGGGGGGTCCTTGTTTTTGGGGGGGGGTCCATGTTTTGGGGAGGTCCCTATTTATTTAGGGGGGGGTCTCGGTTTTGGGAGGGTCTCAGTTTATTTGAGGGGGGGTCTCAGTTTTTGGGGGGGGTCCCTATTTATTAGGGGGGGTCCCTGTTTAAGGGGGAGGGTCCTTGTTTTTGGGGGGGGGTCCATGTTTTGGGGAGGTCCCTATTTATTTAGGGGGGGGTTCCCGGTTTTGGAAGGGTCTCTGTTTATTTGAGGGGGGGTCTCAGTTTTTGGGGGGGGTCCCTATTTATTTGGGGGGGTCCCTGTTTAAGGGGGGGGGTCCTTGTTTTTGGGGGGGGTCCATGTTTTGGGGAGGTCCCTATTTATTTAGGGGGGGGTTCCCGGTTTTGGGAGGGTCTCAGTTTATTTGAGGGGGGGTCTCAGTTTTTGGGGGGGTCCCTATTTATTTGGGGGGGTCCCTGTTTAGGGGGGGGTCCTTGTTTTTGGGGGGGTCCATGTTTTGGGGAGGTCCCTATTTATTTAGGGGGGGTTCCCGGTTTTGGGAGGGTCTCGGTTTATTTGGGGGGGTTCTCAGTTTTTGGGGGGGTCCCCTATTTATTAGGGGGGGGTCCCTGTTTAAGGGGGGGGGTCCTTGTTTTTGGGGGGGGTCCATATTTTGGGGAGGTCCCTATTTATTTAGGGGGGGTTCCCGGTTTTGGGAGGGTCTCGGTTTATTTGAGGGGGGGGGTCTCAGTTTTTGGGGGGGGGTCCCTATTTATTAGGGGGGGTCCCTGTTTAAGGGGGGGGGTCCTTGTTTTTGGGGGGGGTCCATATTTTGGGGAGGTCCCTATTTATTTAGGGGGGGTTCCCGGTTTTGGGAGGGTCTCAGTTTATTTGAGGGGGGGGTCTCAGTTTTTGGGGGGGTCCCCTATTTATTAGGGGGGGTCCCTGTTTAAGGGGGGGGGTCCTTGTTTTTGGGGGGGGTCCATATTTTGGGGAGGTCCCTATTTATTTAGGGGGGGGTCTCGGTTTTGGGAGGGTCTCGGTTTATTTGAGGGGGGGGGTCTCAGTTTTTGGGGGGGGTCCCTATTTATTAGGGGGGGTCCCTGTTTAAGGGGGGGGTCCTTGTTTTTGGGGGGGTCCATGTTTTGGGGAGGTCCCTATTTATTTAGGGGGGGGTTCCTGGTTTTGGAAGGGTCTCTGTTTATTTGAGGGGGGGTCTCAGTTTTTGGGGGGGTCCCCTATTTATTAGGGGGGGTCCCTGTTTAAGGGGAGGGTCCTTGTTTTTGGGGGGGGGTCCATGTTTTGGGGAGGTCCCTATTTATTTAGGGGGGGGTTCCCGGTTTTGGAAGGGTCTCTGTTTATTTGAGGGGGGGTCTCAGTTTTTGGGGGGGGGTCCCTATTTATTAGGGGGGGTCCCTGTTTAAGGGGGGGGTCCTTGTTTTTGGGGGGGGGTCCATATTTTGGGGAGGTCCCTATTTATTTAGGGGGGGTTCCCGGTTTTGGGAGGGTCTCGGTTTATTTGGGGGGGTTCTCAGTTTTTGGGGGGGGGTCCCTATTTATTAGGGGGGGTCCCTGTTTAAGGGGGGGGTCCTTGTTTTTGGGGGGGGGTCCATATTTTGGGGAGGTCCCTATTTATTTAGGGGGGGGTTCCCGGTTTTGGGAGGGTCTCGGTTTATTTGGGGGGGTTCTCAGTTTTTGGGGGGGGGTCCCTATTTATTAGGGGGGGTCCCTGTTTAAGGGGAGGGTCCTTGTTTTTGGGGGGGGGTCCATGTTTTGGGGAGGTCCCTATTTATTTAGGGGGGGGTTCCCGGTTTTGGAAGGGTCTCTGTTTATTTGAGGGGGGGTCTCAGTTTTTGGGGGGGGTCCCCTATTTATTAGGGGGGGTCCCTGTTTAAGGGGGGGGGTCCTTGTTTTTGGGGGGGGGTCCATGTTTTGGGGAGGTCCCTATTTATTTGGGGGGGGTCTCGGTTTTGGGAGGGTCTCAGTTTATTTGAGGGGGGGTCTCAGTTTTTGGGGGGGGTCCCTATTTATTAGGGGGGGTCCCTGTTTAAGGGGGGGGTCCTTGTTTTTGGGGGGGGGGTCCATATTTTGGGGAGGTCCCTATTTATTTAGGGGGGGGTTCCCGGTTTTGGGAGGGTCTCGGTTTATTTGAGGGGGGGGGTCTCAGTTTTTGGGGGGGGGTCCCTATTTATTAGGGGGGGTCCCTGTTTAAGGGGGGGGTCCTTGTTTTTGGGGGGGTCCATGTTTTGGGGAGGTCCCTATTTATTTAGGGGGGTTTCCCGGTTTTGGGAGGGTCTCGGTTTATTTGGGGGGGTTCTCAGTTTTTGGGGGGGGGTCCCTATTTATTAGGGGGGGTCCCTGTTTAAGGGGGGGGGTCCTTGTTTTTGGGGGGGGTCCATATTTTGGGGAGGTCGCTATTTATTTAGGGGGGGGTCTCGGTTTTGGGAGGGTCTCGGTTTATTTGAGGGGGGGTCTCAGTTTTTGGGGGGGGGTCCCTATTTATTTGGGGGGGTCCCTGTTTAAGGGGGGGGGTCCTTGTTTTTGGGGGGGGGTCCATGTTTTGGGGAGGTCCCTATTTATTTAGGGGGGGGTTCCTGGTTTTGGGAGGGTCTCAGTTTATTTGAGGGGGGGTCTCAGTTTTTGGGGGGGTCCCCTATTTATTAGGGGGGGTCCCTGTTTAAGGGGGGGGGTCCTTGTTTTTGGGGGGGGTCCATATTTTGGGGAGGTCCCTATTTATTTAGGGGGGGGTCTCGGTTTTGGGAGGGTCTCGGTTTATTTGAGGGGGGGGGTCTCAGTTTTTGGGGGGGGTCCCTATTTATTAGGGGGGGTCCCTGTTTAAGGGGGGGGGTCCTTGTTTTTGGGGGGGGGTCCATATTTTGGGGAGGTCCCTATTTATTTAGGGGGGGGTTCCCGGTTTTGGGAGGGTCTCAGTTTATTTGAGGGGGGGTCTCAGTTTTTGGGGGGGGTCCCTATTTATTAGGGGGGGTCCCTGTTTAAGGGGGGGGTCCTTGTTTTTGGGGGGGGTCCATGTTTTGGGGAGGTCCCTATTTATTTAGGGGGGGTTCCCGGTTTTGGGAGGGTCTCAGTTTATTTGAGGGGGGGGTCTCAGTTTTTGGGGGGGGTCCCTATTTATTAGGGGGGGTCCCTGTTTAAGGGGGGGGGTCCTTGTTTTTGGGGGGGGGTCCATATTTTGGGGAGGTCCCTATTTATTTGGGGGGGGTCTCGGTTTTGGGAGGGTCTCGGTTTATTTGAGGGGGGGGGTCTCAGTTTTTGGGGGGGGTCCCTATTTATTAGGGGGGGTCCCTGTTTAAGGGGGGGGGTCCTTGTTTTTGGGGGGGGGGTCCATGTTTTGGGGAGGTCCCTATTTATTTAGGGGGGGGTCTCGGTTTTGGGAGGGTCTCAGTTTATTTGAGGGGGGTCTCAGTTTTTGGGGGGGTCCCCTATTTATTAGGGGGGGTCCCTGTTTAAGGGGGGGGGTCCTTGTTTTTGGGGGGGGTCCATATTTTGGGGAGGTCCCTATTTATTTAGGGGGGGGTCTCGGTTTTGGGAGGGTCTCGGTTTATTTGAGGGGGGGGGTCTCAGTTTTTGGGGGGGGTCCCTATTTATTAGGGGGGGTCCCTGTTTAAGGGGGGGGGTCCTTGTTTTTGGGGGGGGGTCCATATTTTGGGGAGGTCCCTATTTATTTAGGGGGGGGTTCCTGGTTTTGGGAGGGTCTCTGTTTATTTGAGGGGGGGTCTCAGTTTTTGGGGGGGGTCCCTATTTATTTGGGGGGGTCCCAGTTTAAGGGGGGGGTCCCTGTTTTTAGGGGGGGGGGGGTCTCACCTGGTTCAGCGCCTCCATCCCTGCGGGCTCGGGCAGAGCCGCAGCGCGGCGGGGGGGGGAGCGGCTCGCGGCGGAACAGCCGGAGGGGGGCGGGGGGGGAAGCGGCTGCGGACGGAACAGCCGGAAACGGGGGGGGGGGGGGGCCGCAACGGCGCATGCGCAGAGCGAGGGCGGCGGAGGACTCGACGCAGAGAGGGCGGCGCCGGCATTTTGAGGAGGGCGGAGGCGCCCTGTTGGGAGGAGCCGCCATCTTGAGAAGGGCGGAGGCGCCATTTATGATGGGGAGGCGCCGCCATCTTGAGTACGGGCCCACGAGCCGTGCTGCATGGGGCGGCGCCATCTTGTGAGCGGGCAGAAGCGCCATCTTGGATGGGGCGGCGCCATCTTGAGTCAAAGCTACGACGCCATTTTGAGTGCGGGCAGCTTGAATCGCGACGCGCGCGGCGCCATGTTGGAAGCGGGCAAATCCATTATTGGGGGATGGGAGGGTGGCAGAAGGGGGTCCCCCCTTTATTTCTGGGGCCCCCTTTCCTTTATTTTGAGGCTCCGTCTCGCTCCAGGATGCGCCCCAGCATCTCCTCGCACATCATCAGCGCCCGTGGCACGTGGAAACATCCTGGAAAGGGGAAGAAAGGGGGTGCTCCCAGTATAAACCAGTTAAACCAGTAAGAGAGGGGGGGCTGGGGCGCAAACCCACCTTGTAGGGGCCGCCCTTGAGGCTCAGGGCGACGTTGCCCTCGCGGCTCAGGTACCCGAACCACTCGCCATGATCCGGGTCACGGAACTGGGGGGAAAACACAAAATGAAGGGAAAAAACAACCTTTTAGGGTCCCTCCCCCCCTTATTTGGGGTCCCTCTACCCTATTTAGGATCCAACCCCCCCTTATTTGGGGTCCCTCCACCCTATTTGGGGTCCAACCTCCTTTTTCGGGGTCTCTCCCCCCCTTCTTAGGGTACAACCCCTCTTCTGGGCATCCCTCCCCCCTTTTTGAGGTCCCTCCCCCTCTTTTTGGGGTCCCTCCCCCCTTTTTGGGTTTCAACCCTAGGTTTTGGGGATCCAGCCTCGCTTTTTTGGGGTCCCCTCCCCTGCTTTATGGGGTCCAATCCCCCTTTTTGGGGTCCAACCCCCCCTTCTTGGGGCCTAAACCCCCCCTTCTTGGGGTTCCTTCCCCCTTTATGGGGTCCTTCCCCTCCTTTTTGGGGTCCCTCCTTTTCTTTGGGATCTAAACCCCAAGTTTTTAGGTCCAATTCCCCC
>JAUNZM010002173.1:0-28925 GCA_033459285.1 Clamator glandarius | reverse complement strand
TCACGTCAAAACCTAAAGCACACAACCGGGCCACTACACCTCTGCTGACTCTCATCACCTCCTCTACGCACCGGGCAGAGCAGCTCCAACCAGACACAAATACACGCACAACACCAACACACAAGACCCACATCGGGAACCGGGGACAACAGAAAATTCGCGGTCAACCAAGAGCACTCCTGGATCACGCATTCCAATGGGCAAGCAACGGACAGGGCTCCGAGGGAGAACCTACGGCAGCCCTGGAAAAGCAAAGAACCGTGCATGGTTCCCAAGATACGTGGACTCAACGGGCAAGATGAAGGGGCAAGAAGCCCCTTGTAAAGACGTAAAGATGCGGAGGATGCGCGGAAGAAGTCCCGGAACAGGGAGCCAAGAAAACGGAAGATGGCTATCCTGGACGGCGAGGCAGGCTGCAAGGCCGCATCAAAAGATGACTGACTGGAGGCTTCCAAAGCACAAGAGCTATCCACACTTTAGAAAAGCTAAGAAAGAAAAGCTGCACCCCATCGACACTGCCTTCATCAGTACGAGCATTCGGCACCTTAGACATGGCGCCCAAGGCGCGTCTGGCATGCCCTGAGCACAAAAGAGGACATCGAAAGCCGCAGAGCATTTCAGACTCGGCACGGGGACTGCACAAACTAGACAACAACAGATACAGGCTGGAACTGCCCTGCCCACGCAGGGTTTGGGCTCCGAAGTAGGCCCCTCTGCCTTCACCCGCCCATGGAGGACTCTCTCCGCACAGCCTAGGCTACACTCAAAACCCCTCCCTGCTATCCCCAACCCACCTCCCGCTTCCCAACTCTGGTCCCTCAACTTAGCTTTCAGAGGGCCACCACTGAAAACGTCCTTGGCCAAAGCAGCTCAAATCACATCGGACAACGGAAATAATCCGGCAGTCACTGGCTTCCTCTTCAGCATCTGCGAGGGAAAATAACAAACAGGAAAACACAGTGCCAACCGGAGGCACCACACTGCTCGCTGCCAACATCTTGTACTATGCCACCTCACCCACTGCAAAACTGCCAGTGCATCCTGCTCACCTGCCCCTCGCTCGCTCCAACATCAAGAGCGGCAGCTGTCACGGCCTGGGGCACCAGCAGTGCCAAGAGGCAGAATTGCTCTGGTGCCGACGACAAAGTGGGCGTCCCACACACTCCTCCTCATGAAGAGCCAGTCTCCCCTCAGACCATCACCCTCTTCCAGAGGCTCCACAAACAGCACCTGCCAAAACCAAAAATATTCAGCTGAGTCGCTACAGAGTACTTGGCTCTTGGACAACCACCTCACCTTCTCACAGCGTTTGTTGACAAGAAGCTTGGCCTCTCGGAGTCCGCATGCCGAACCTGCAAGAAGAGATGTGCTTAGCCACAATTCAAATACACAGGCAGCTCCCAGCAAATCCCATCTCCCGCTACCTTACCTTAACCGCTCGGCCACCTGGCCTCCTCCATCACCTTGGGCCGCCACGTCGAGGATGCGCTCCACCTGGAAACCACAAGCAGTAAAGGACGGCCGTACCTTCGCTGACTTGAAGACACGTGCACGACAAGCGTTGCTTCACACAACTCAGCACCGGCGCTCTCCTCACCCAAGCCAGCTCCTCTGACACTCTACCGCTTTGCCCATTGCCCCGTGCCTTCAAAGCAAAAAGAAAACCCATTACCTAGTCGTACAGCCACCGGTCGCCCCTTCCCGCCTGCACCACAGCGGACCCACCTCACCAAGGCACTCTACCTGCACGCAGCTCCGTCTGTGCCCCTCAGCGCGCAGTTCACTCCTCTACCTCTGAAAAACACAACAGCAAAGTAGTCACCCTGACGCTCGGCAACGACCGGAGAATTCCAAACCTCTGGCCTACTTTCACCGAGACCACCTCCACTGCGTATTACGGCCAGGCAAAGTTACTCCACAACCAAACCCGAACGTTAAGTACCGCTCCCTTGCCATTCCAACTCCTTCGCTACTGCTCCCACTGGCTCTGCCACCCAGTTTGGGTCGTCCCCCACCGTGGCTACAGGGACTAGCAGAAACTACCCTCCGCACCCACCACACCTAGGGCTGCTGCTTCTGCAAAGTAATGCACGCACCTAGACTGCAACATCTAGTCACGTCAAAACCTAAAGCACACAACCGGGCCACTACACCTCTGCTGACTCTCATCACCTCCTCTACGCACCGGGCAGAGCAGCTCCAACCAGACACAAATACACGCACAACACCAACACACAAGACCCACATCGTCAACCGGGGACAACAGAAAATTCGCGGTCAACCAAGAGCACTCCTGGATCACGCATGCCAAAGGGCAAGGCAACGGACAGGGCTCCGAGGGAGAACCTACGGCAGCCCTGGAAAAGCAAAGAACCGTGCATGGTTCCCAAGATACGTGGACTCAACGGGCAAGATGAAGGGGCAAGAAGCCCCTTGTAAAGACGTAAAGATGCGGAGGATGCGCGGAACAAGTCCCGGAACAGGGAGCCAAGAAAACGGAAGATGGCTATCCTGGACGGCGAGGCAGGCTGCAAGGCCGCATCAAAAGATGACTGACTGGATGCTTCCAAAGCACAAGAGCTATCCACACTTTAGAAAAGCTAAGAAAGAAAAGCTGCACCCCATCGACACTGCCTTCATCAGTACGAGCCTTCGGCACCCAAGGAGCGTCCGGCATGCCCTGAGCACAAAAGAGGACATCAAGACCCGCAGAACATTTCAGACTCGGCACGGGGACTGCACAAACTAGACAACAACAGATACAGGCTGGAACTGCCCTGCCCACGCAGGGTTTGGGCTCCGAAGTAGGCCCCTCTGCCTTCACCCGCCCAAGGAGGACTCTCTCCGCACAGCCTAGGCTACCCTCAAAACCCCTCCCTGCTATCCCCAACCCACCTCCCGCTTCCCAACTCTGGTCCCTCAACTTAGCTTTCAGAGGGCCACCACTGAAAACGTCCTTGGCCAAAGCAGCTCAAATCACATCGGACAACGGAAATAATCCGGCAGTCACTGGCTTCCTCTTCAGCATCTGCGAGGGAAAATAACAAACAGGAAAACACAGTGCCAACCGGAGGCACCACACTGCTCGCTGCCAACATCTTGTACTATGCCACCTCACCCACTGCAAAACTGCCAGTGCATCCTGCTCACCTGCCCCTCGCTCGCTCCAACATCAAGAGCGGCAGCTGTCACGGCCTGGGGCACAAGCAGTGCCAAGAGGCAGAATTGCTCTGGTGCCGACGACAAAGTGGGCGTCCCACACACTCCTCCTCATGAAGAGCCAGTCTCCCCTCAGACCATCACCCTCTTCCAGAGGCTCCACAAACAGCACCTGCCAAAACCAAAAATATTCAGCTGAGTCGCTACAGAGTACTTGGCTCTTGGACAACCACCTCACCTTCTCACAGCGTTTGTTGACAAGAAGCTTGGCCTCTCGGAGTCCGCATGCCGAACCTGCAAGAAGAGATGTGCTTAGCCACAATTCAAATACACAGGCAGCTCCCAGCGAATCCCATCTCCCGCTACCTTACCTTGACCGCTCGGCCACCTGGCCTCCTCCATCACCTTGGGCCGCCACGTCGAGGATGCGCTCCACCTGGAAACCACAAGCAGTAAAGGACGGCCGTACCTTCGCTGACTTGAAGACACGTGCACGACAAGCGTTGCTTCACACAACTCACCACCGGCGCTCTCCTCACCCAAGCCAGCTCCTCTGACACTCTACCGCTTGGCCCATTGCCCCGTGCCTTCAAAGCAAAAACAAAACCCATTACCTAGTCGTACAGCCACCGGTCGCCCCTTCCCGCCTGCACCACAGCGGACCCACCTCACCAAGGCACTCTACCTGCACGCAGCTCCGTCTGTGCCCTTCAGCGCGCAGTTCACTCCTCTACCTCTGAAAAACACAACAGCAAAGTAGTCACCCTGACGCTCGGCAACGACCTGAGAATTCCAAGCCTCTGGTCTACTTTCACCGAGACCACCTCCACTGCATATTACGGCCAGGCAAAGCTACTCCACAACCAAAACTGAACATTAAGTACCGCTCCCTTGCCTTTCCAACTCCCTCGCTACTGCTCCCACTGGCTCTGCCACCCAGTTTGGGTCGTCCCCCACCGTGGCTACAGGGACTAGCAGAAACTACCCTCCGCACCCACCACACCTAGGGCTGCTACTTCTGCAAAGTAATGCACGCACCTAGACTGCAACATCTAGTCACGTCAAAACCTAAAGCACACAATCGGGCCACTACACCTCTGCTGACTCTCATCACCTCCTCTACGCACCGGGCAGAGCAGCTCCAACCAGACACAAATACACGCACAACAGCAACACACAAGACCCACATCGTCAACCGGGGACAACAGAAAATTCGCGGTCAACCAAGAGCACTCCTGGATCACGCATGCCAAAGGGCAAGGCAACGGACAGGGCTCCGAGGGAGAACCTACGGCAGCCCTGGAAAAGCAAAGAACCGTGCATGGTTCCCAAGATACGAGGACTCAACGGGCAAGATGAAGGGGCAAGAAGCCCCTTGTAAAGACGTAAAGATGCGGAGGATGCGCGGAAGAAGTCCCGGAACAGGGAGCCAAGAAAACGGAAGATGGCTATCCTGGACGGCGAGGCAGGCTGCAAGGCCGCATCAAAAGATGACTGACTGGAGGCTTCCAAAGCACAAGAGCTATCCACACTTTAGAAAAGCTAAGAAAGAAAAGCTGCACCCCATCGACACTGCCTTCATCAGTACGAGCCTTCGGCACCCAAGGAGCGTCCGGCATGCCCTGAGCACAAAAGAGGACATCAAGACCCGCAGAACATTTCAGACTCGGCACGGGGACTGCACAAACTAGACAACAACAGATACAGGCTGGAACTGCCCTGCCCACGCAGGGTTTGGGCTCCGAAGTAGGCCCCTCTGCCTTCACCCGCCCATGGAGGACTCTCTCCGCACAGCCTAGGCTACCCTCAAAACCCCTCCCTGCTATCCCCAACCCACCTCCCGCTTCCCAACTCTGGTCCCTCAACTTAGCTTTCAGAGGGCCACCACTGAAAACGTCCTTGGCCAAAGCAGCTCAAATCACATCGGACAACGGAAATAATCCGGCAGTCACTGGCTTCCTCTTCAGCATCTGCGAGGGAAAATAACAAACAGGAAAACACAGTGCCAACCGGAGGCACCACACTGCTCGCTGCCAACATCTTGTACTATGCCACCTCACCCACTGCAAAACTGCCAGTGCATCCTGCTCACCTGCCCCTCGCTCGCTCCAACATCAAGAGCGGCAGCTGTCACGGCCTGGGGCACAAGCAGTGCCAAGAGGCAGAATTGCTCTGGTGCCGACGACAAAGTGGGCGTCCCACACACTCCTCCTCATGAAGAGCCAGTCTCCCCTCAGACCATCACCCTCTTCCAGAGGCTCCCCGAACAGCACCTGCCAAAACCAAAAATATTCAGCTGAGTCGCTACAGAGTACTTGGCTCTTGGACAACCACCTCACCTTCTCACAGCGTTTGTTGACAAGAAGCTTGGCCTCTCGGAGTCCGCATGCCGAACCTGCAAGAAGAGATGTGCTTAGCCACAATTCAAATACACAGGCAGCTCCCAGCGAATCCCATCTCCCGCTACCTTACCTTGACCGCTCGGCCACCTGGCCTCCTCCATCACCTTGGGCCGCCACGTCGAGGATGCGCTCCACCTGGAAACCACAAGCAGTAAAGGACGGCCGTACCTTCGCTGACTTGAAGACACGTGCACGACAAGCGTTGCTTCACACAACTCAGCACCGGCGCTCTCCTCACCCAAGCCAGCTCCTCTGACACTCTACCGCTTGGCCCATTGCCCCGTGCCTTCAAAGCAAAAACAAAACCCATTACCTAGTCGTACAGCCACCGGTCGCCCCTTCCCGCCTGCACCACAGCGGACCCACCTCACCAAGGCACTCTACCTGCACGCAGCTCCGTCTGTGCCCTTCAGCGCGCAGTTCACTCCTCTACCTCTGAAAAACACAACAGCAAAGTAGTCACCCTGACGCTCGGCAACGACCTGAGAATTCCAAGCCTCTGGTCTACTTTCACCGAGACCACCTCCACTGCATATTACGGCCAGGCAAAGCTACTCCACAACCAAAACTGAACATTAAGTACCGCTCCCTTGCCTTTCCAACTCCCTCGCTACTGCTCCCACTGGCTCTGCCACCCAGTTTGGGTCGTCCCCCACCGTGGCTACAGGGACTAGCAGAAACTACCCTCCGCACCCACCACACCTAGGGCTGCTACTTCTGCAAAGTAATGCACGCACCTAGACTGCAACATCTAGTCACGTCAAAACCTAAAGCACACAATCGGGCCACTACACCTCTGCTGACTCTCATCACCTCCTCTACGCACCGGGCAGAGCAGCTCCAACCAGACACAAATACACGCACAACACCAACACACAAGACCCACATCGTCAACCGGGGACAACAGAAAATTCGCGGTCAACCAAGAGCACTCCTGGATCACGCATGCCAAAGGGCAAGGCAACGGACAGGGCTCCGAGGGAGAACCTACGGCAGCCCTGGAAAAGCAAAGAACCGTGCATGGTTCCCAAGATACGAGGACTCAACGGGCAAGATGAAGGGGCAAGAAGCCCCTTGTAAAGACGTAAAGATGCGGAGGATGCGCGGAAGAAGTCCCGGAACAGGGAGCCAAGAAAACGGAAGATGGCTATCCTGGACGGCGAGGCAGGCTGCAAGGCCGCATCAAAAGATGACTGACTGGAGGCTTCCAAAGCACAAGAGCTATCCACACTTTAGAAAAGCTAAGAAAGAAAAGCTGCACCCCATCGACACTGCCTTCATCAGTACGAGCCTTCGGCACCCAAGGAGCGTCCGGCATGCCCTGAGCACAAAAGAGGACATCAAGACCCGCAGAACATTTCAGACTCGGCACGGGGACTGCACAAACTAGACAACAACAGATACAGGCTGGAACTGCCCTGCCCACGCAGGGTTTGGGCTCCGAAGTAGGCCCCTCTGCCTTCACCCGCCCATGGAGGACTCTCTCCGCACAGCCTAGGCTACCCTCAAAACCCCTCCCTGCTATCCCCAACCCAACTCCCGCTTCCCAACTCTGGTCCCTCAACTTAGCTTTCAGAGGGCCACCACTGAAAACGTCCTTGGCCAAAGCAGCTCAAATCACATCGGACAACGGAAATAATCCGGCAGTCACTGGCTTCCTCTTCAGCATCTGCGAGGGAAAATAACAAACAGGAAAACACAGTGCCAACCGGAGGCACCACACTGCTCGCTGCCAACATCTTGTACTATGCCACCTCACCCACTGCAAAACTGCCAGTGCATCCTGCTCACCTGCCCCTCGCTCGCTCCAACATCAAGAGCGGCAGCTGTCACGGCCTGGGGCACAAGCAGTGCCAAGAGGCAGAATTGCTCTGGTGCCGACGACAAAGTGGGCGTCCCACACACTCCTCCTCATGAAGAGCCAGTCTCCCCTCAGACCATCACCCTCTTCCAGAGGCTCCACAAACAGCACCTGCCAAAACCAAAAATATTCAGCTGAGTCGCTACAGAGTACTTGGCTCTTGGACAACCACCTCACCTTCTCACAGCGTTTGTTGACAAGAAGCTTGGCCTCTCGGAGTCCGCATGCCGAACCTGCAAGAAGAGATGTGCTTAGCCACAATTCAAATACACAGGCAGCTCCCAGCGAATCCCATCTCCCGCTACCTTACCTTGACCGCTCGGCCACCTGGCCTCCTCCATCACCTTGGGCCGCCACGTCGAGGATGCGCTCCACCTGGAAACCACAAGCAGTAAAGGACGGCCGTACCTTCGCTGACTTGAAGACACGTGCACGACAAGCGTTGCTTCACACAACTCAGCACCGGCGCTCTCCTCACCCAAGCCAGCTCCTCTGACACTCTTCCTCTTTGCCCATTGCCCCGTGCCTTCAAAGCAAAAACAAAACCCATTACCTAGTCGTACAGCCACCGGTCGCCCCTTCCCGCCTGCACCACAGCGGACCCACCTCACCAAGGCACTCTACCTGCACGCAGCTCCGTCTGTGCCCTTCAGCGCGCAGTTCACTCCTCTACCTCTGAAAAACACAACAGCAAAGTAGTCACCCTGACGCTCGGCAACGACCGGAGAATTCCAAACCTCTGGCCTACTTTCACCGAGACCACCTCCACTGCGTATTACGGCCAGGCAAAGTTACTCCACAACCAAACCCGAACGTTAAGTACCGCTCCCTTGCCATTCCAACTCCTTCGCTACTGCTCCCACTGGCTCTGCCACCCAGTTTGGGTCGTCCCCCACCGTGGCTACAGGGACTAGCAGAAACTACCCTCCGCACCCACCACACCTAGGGCTGCTACTTCTGCAAAGTAATGCACGCACCTAGACTGCAACATCTAGTCACGTCAAAACCTAAAGCACACAATCGGGCCACTACACCTCTGCTGACTCTCATCACCTCCTCTACGCACCGGGCAGAGCAGCTCCAACCAGACACAAATACACGCACAACACCAACACACAAGACCCACATCGTCAACCGGGGACAACAGAAAATTCGCGGTCAACCAAGAGCACTCCTGGATCACGCATGCCAAAGGGCAAGGCAACGGACAGGGCTCCGAGGGAGAACCTACGGCAGCCCTGGAAAAGCAAAGAACCGTGCATGGTTCCCAAGATACGTGGACTCAACGGGCAAGATGAAGGGGCAAGAAGCCCCTTGTAAAGACGTAAAGATGCGGAGGATGCGCGGAACAAGTCCCGGAACAGGGAGCCAAGAAAACGGAAGATGGCTATCCTGGACGGCGAGGCAGGCTGCAAGGCCGCATCAAAAGATGACTGACTGGATGCTTCCAAAGCAC
The DNA here is from genome assembly GCA_033459285.1 of Clamator glandarius. Classification (NCBI taxonomy): domain Eukaryota; kingdom Metazoa; phylum Chordata; class Aves; order Cuculiformes; family Cuculidae; genus Clamator; species Clamator glandarius. The sequence continues at coordinate 20,047 of JAUNZM010002173.1, read as the reverse complement.
AAGAGCAATCCACACTTTAGAAAAGCTAAGAAAGAAAAGCTGCACCCCATCGACACTGCCTTCATCAGTACGAGCCTTCGGCACCCAAGGCGCGTCCGGCATGCCCTGAGCACAAAAGAGGACATCGAAAGCCGCAGAACATTTCAGACTCGGCACGGGGACTGCACAAACTAGACAACAACAGATACAGGCTGGAACTGCCCTGCCCACGCAGGGTTTGGGCTCCGAAGTAGGCCCCTCTGCCTTCACCCGCCCATGGAGGACTCTCTCCGCACAGCCTAGGCTACACTCAAAACCCCTCCCTGCTATCCCCAACCCACCTCCCGCTTCCCAACTCTGGTCCCTCAACTTAGCTTTCAGAGGGCCACCACTGAAAACGTCCTTGGCCAAAGCAGCTCAAATCACATCGGACAACGGAAATAATCCGGCAGTCACTGGCTTCCTCTTCAGCATCTGCGAGGGAAAATAACAAACAGGAAAACACAGTGCCAACCGGAGGCACCACACTGCTCGCTGCCAACATCTTGTACTATGCCACCTCACCCACTGCAAAACTGCCAGTGCATCCTGCTCACCTGCCCCTCGCTCGCTCCAACATCAAGAGCGGCAGCTGTCACGGCCTGGGGCACAAGCAGTGCCAAGAGGCAGAATTGCTCTGGTGCCGACGACAAAGTGGGCGTCCCACACACTCCTCCTCATGAAGAGCCAGTCTCCCCTCAGACCATCACCCTCTTCCAGAGGCTCCACAAACAGCACCTGCCAAAACCAAAAATATTCAGCTGAGTCGCTACAGAGTACTTGGCTCTTGGACAACCACCTCACCTTCTCACAGCGTTTGTTGACAAGAAGCTTGGCCTCTCGGAGTCCGCATGCCGAACCTGCAAGAAGAGATGTGCTTAGCCACAATTCAAATACACAGGCAGCTCCCAGCGAATCCCATCTCCCGCTACCTTACCTTGACCGCTCGGCCACCTGGCCTCCTCCATCACCTTGGGCCGCCACGTCGAGGATGCGCTCCACCTGGAAACCACAAGCAGTAAAGGACGGCCGTACCTTCGCTGACTTGAAGACACGTGCACGACAAGCGTTGCTTCACACAACTCAGCACCGGCGCTCTCCTCACCCAAGCCAGCTCCTCTGACACTCTACCGCTTGGCCCATTGCCCCGTGCCTTCAAAGCAAAAACAAAACCCATTACCTAGTCGTACAGCCACCGGTCGCCCCTTCCCGCCTGCACCACAGCGGACCCACCTCACCAAGGCACTCTACCTGCACGCAGCTCCATCTGTGCCCCTCAGCGCGCAGTTCACTCCTCTACCTCTGAAAAACACAACAGCAAAGTAGTCACCCTGACGCTCGGCAACGACCTGAGAATTCCAAGCCTCTGGCCTACTTTCACCGAGACCACCTCCACTGCATATTACGGCCAGGCAAAGCTACTCCACAACCAAAACGGAACATTAAGTACCGCTCCCTTGCCTTTCCAACTCCCTCGCTACTGCTCCCACTGGCTCTGCCACCCAGTTTGGGTCGTCCCCCACCGTGGCTACAGGGACTAGCAGAAACTACCCTCCGCACCCACCACACCTAGGGCTGCTACTTCTGCAAAGTAACGCACGCACCTAGACTGCAACATCTAGTCACGTCAAAACCTAAAGCACACAACCGGGCCACTACACCTCTGCTGACTCTCATCACCTCCTCTACGCGCCGGGCAGAGCAGCTCCAACCAGACACAAATACACGCACAACACCAACACACAAGACCCACATCGTCAACCGGGGACAACAGAAAATTCGCGGTCAACCAAGAGCACTCCTGGATCACGCATGCCAAAGGGCAAGGCAACGGACAGGGCTCCGAGGGAGAACCTACGGCAGCCCTGGAAAAGCAAAGAACCGTGCATGGTTCCCAAGATACGAGGACTCAACGGGCAAGATGAAGGGGCAAGAAGCCCCTTCTAAAGACGTAAAGATGCGGAGGATGCGCGGAACAAGTCCCGGAACAGGGAGCCAAGAAAACGGAAGATGGCTATCCTGGACGGCGAGGCAGGCTGCAAGGCCGCATCAAAAGATGACTGACTGGATGCTTCCAAAGCACAAGAGCTATCCACACTTTAGAAAAGCTAAGAAAGAAAAGCTGCACCCCATCGACACTGCCTTCATCAGTACGAGCCTTCGGCACCCAAGGAGCATCCGGCATGCCCTGAGCACAAAAGAGGACATCAAGACCCGCAGAACATTTCAGACTCGGCACGGGGACTGCACAAACTAGACAACAACAGATACAGGCTGGAACTGCCCTGCCCACGCAGGGTTTGGGCTCCGAAGTAGGCCCCTCTGCCTTCACCCGCCCAAGGAGGACTCTCTCCGCACAGCCTAGGCTACCCTCAAAACCCCTCCCTGCTATCCCCAACCCACCTCCCGCTTCCCAACTCTGGTCCCTCAACTTAGCTTTCAGAGGGCCACCACTGAAAACGTCCTTGGCCAAAGCAGCTCAAATCACATCGGACAACGGAAATAATCCGGCAGTCACTGGCTTCCTCTTCAGCATCTGCGAGGGAAAATAACAAACAGGAAAACACAGTGCCAACCGGAGGCACCACACTGCTCGCTGCCAACATCTTGTACTATGCCACCGCACCCACTGCAAAACTGCCAGTGCATCCTGCTCACCTGCCCCTCGCTCGCTCCAACATCAAGAGCGGCAGCTGTCACGGCCTGGGGCACAAGCAGTGCCAAGAGGCAGAATTGCTCTGGTGCCGACGACAAAGTGGGCGTCCCACACACTCCTCCTCATGAAGAGCCAGTCTCCCCTCAGACCATCACCCTCTTCCAGAGGCTCCACAAACAGCACCTGCCAAAACCAAAAATATTCAGCTGAGTCGCTACAGAGTACTTGGCTCTTGGACAACCACCTCACCTTCTCACAGCGTTTGTTGACAAGAAGCTTGGCCTCTCGGAGTCCGCATGCCGAACCTGCAAGAAGAGATGTGCTTAGCCACAATTCAAATACACAGGCAGCTCCCAGCGAATCCCATCTCCCGCTACCTTACCTTGACCGCTCGGCCACCTGGCCTCCTCCATCACCTTGGGCCGCCACGTCGAGGATGCGCTCCACCTGGAAACCACAAGCAGTAAAGGACGGCCGTACCTTCGCTGACTTGAAGACACGTGCACGACAAGCGTTGCTTCACACAACTCAGCACCGGCGCTCTCCTCACCCAAGCCAGCTCCTCTGACACTCTACCGCTTGGCCCATTGCCCCGTGCCTTCAAAGCAAAAACAAAACCCATTACCTAGTCGTACAGCCACCGGTCGCCCCTTCCCGCCTGCACCACAGCGGACCCACCTCACCAAGGCACTCTACCTGCACGCAGCTCCGTCTGTGCCCCTCAGCGCGCAGTTCACTCCTCTACCTCTGAAAAACACAACAGCAAAGTAGTCACCCTGACGCTCGGCAACGACCGGAGAATTCCAAACCTCTGGCCTACTTTCACCGAGACCACCTCCACTGCATATTACGGCCAGGCAAAGTTACTCCACAACCAAACCCGAACGTTAAGTACCGCTCCCTTGCCATTCCAACTCCTTCGCTACTGCTCCCACTGGCTCTGCCACCCAGTTTGGGTCGTCCCCCACCGTGGCTACAGGGACTAGCAGAAACTACCCTCCGCACCCACCACACCTAGGGCTGCTGCTTCTGCAAAGTAATGCACGCACCTAGACTGCAACATCTAGTCACGTCAAAACCTAAAGCACACAACCGGGCCACTACACCTCTGCTGACTCTCATCACCTCCTCTACGCGCCGGGCAGAGCAGCTCCAACCAGACACAAATACACGCACAACACCAACACACAAGACCCACATCGTCAACCGGGGACAACAGAAAATTCGCGGTCAACCAAGAGCACTCCTGGATCACGCATTCCAATGGGCAAGGCAACGGACAGGGCTCCGAGGGAGAACCTACGGCAGCCCTGGAAAAGCAAAGAACCGTGCATGGTTCCCAAGATACGTGGACTCAACGGGCAAGATGAAGGGGCAAGAAGCCCCTTGTAAAGACGTAAAGATGCGGAGGATGCGCGGAAGAAGTCCCGGAACAGGGAGCCAAGAAAACGGAAGATGGCTATCCTGGACGGCGAGGCAGGCTGCAAGGCCGCATCAAAAGATGACTGACTGGATGCTTCCAAAGCACAAGAGCTATCCACACTTTAGAAAAGCTAAGAAAGAAAAGCTGCACCCCATCGACACTGCCTTCATCAGTACGAGCATTCGGCACCTTAGACATGGCGCCCAAGGCGCGTCCGGCATGCCCTGAGCACAAAAGAGGACATCGAAAGCCGCAGAGCATTTCAGACTCGGCACGGGGACTGCACAAACTAGACAACAACAGATACAGGCTGGAACTGCCCTGCCCACGCAGGGTTTGGGCTCCGAAGTAGGCCCCTCTGCCTTCACCCGCCCATGGAGGACTCTCTCCGCACAGCCTAGGCTACACTCAAAACCCCTCCCTGCTATCCCCAACCCACCTCCCGCTTCCCAACTCTGGTCCCTCAACTTAGCTTTCAGAGGGCCACCACTGAAAACGTCCTTGGCCAAAGCAGCTCAAATCACATCGGACAACGGAAATAATCCGGCAGTCACTGGCTTCCTCTTCAGCATCTGCGAGGGAAAATAACAAACAGGAAAACACAGTGCCAACCGGAGGCACCACACTGCTCGCTGCCAACATCTTGTACTATGCCACCTCACCCACTGCAAAACTGCCAGTGCATCCTGCTCACCTGCCCCTCGCTCGCTCCAACATCAAGAGCGGCAGCTGTCACGGCCTGGGGCACAAGCAGTGCCAAGAGGCAGAATTGCTCTGGTGCCGACGACAAAGTGGGCGTCCCACACACTCCTCCTCATGAAGAGCCAGTCTCCCCTCAGACCATCACCCTCTTCCAGAGGCTCCACAAACAGCACCTGCCAAAACCAAAAATATTCAGCTGAGTCGCTACAGAGTACTTGGCTCTTGGACAACCACCTCACCTTCTCACAGCGTTTGTTGACAAGAAGCTTGGCCTCTCGGAGTCCGCATGCCGAACCTGCAAGAAGAGATGTGCTTAGCCACAATTCAAATACACAGGCAGCTCCCAGCGAATCCCATCTCCCGCTACCTTACCTTGACCGCTCGGCCACCTGGCCTCCTCCATCACCTTGGGCCGCCACGTCGAGGATGCGCTCCACCTGGAAACCACAAGCAGTAAAGGACGGCCGTACCTTCGCTGACTTGAAGACACGTGCACGACAAGCGTTGCTTCACACAACTCAGCACCGGCGCTCTCCTCACCCAAGCCAGCTCCTCTGACACTCTACCGCTTGGCCCATTGCCCCGTGCCTTCAAAGCAAAAACAAAACCCATTACCTAGTCGTACAGCCACCGGTCGCCCCTTCCCGCCTGCACCACAGCGGACCCACCTCACCAAGGCACTCTACCTGCACGCAGCTCCATCTGTGCCCCTCAGCGCGCAGTTCACTCCTCTACCTCTGAAAAACACAACAGCAAAGTAGTCACCCTGACGCTCGGCAACGACCTGAGAATTCCAAGCCTCTGGCCTACTTTCACCGAGACCACCTCCACTGCATATTACGGCCAGGCAAAGCTACTCCACAACCAAAACGGAACATTAAGTACCGCTCCCTTGCCTTTCCAACTCCCTCGCTACTGCTCCCACTGGCTCTGCCACCCAGTTTGGGTCGTCCCCCACCGTGGCTACAGGGACTAGCAGAAACTACCCTCCGCACCCACCACACCTAGGGCTGCTACTTCTGCAAAGTAATGCACGCACCTAGACTGCAACATCTAGTCACGTCAAAACCTAAAGCACACAATCGGGCCACTACACCTCTGCTGACTCTCATCACCTCCTCTACGCGCCGGGCAGAGCAGCTCCAACCAGACACAAATACACGCACAACACCAACACACAAGACCCACATCGTCAACCGGGGACAACAGAAAATTCGCGGTCAACCAAGAGCACTCCTGGATCACGCATGCCAAAGGGCAAGGCAACGGACAGGGCTCCGAGGGAGAACCTACGGCAGCCCTGGAAAAGCAAAGAACCGTGCATGGTTCCCAAGATACGAGGACTCAACGGGCAAGATGAAGGGGCAAGAAGCCCCTTGTAAAGACGTAAAGATGCGGAGGATGCGCGGAAGAAGTCCCGGAACAGGGAGCCAAGAAAACGGAAGATGGCTATCCTGGACGGCGAGGCAGGCTGCAAGGCCGCATCAAAAGATGACTGACTGGATGCTTCCAAAGCACAAGAGCTATCCACACTTTAGAAAAGCTAAGAAAGAAAAGCTGCACCCCATCGACACTGCCTTCATCAGTACGAGCCTTCGGCACCCAAGGAGCATCCGGCATGCCCTGAGCACAAAAGAGGACATCAAGACCCGCAGAACATTTCAGACTCGGCACGGGGACTGCACAAACTAGACAACAACAGATACAGGCTGGAACTGCCCTGCCCACGCAGGGTTTGGGCTCCGAAGTAGGCCCCTCTGCCTTCACCCGCCCAAGGAGGACTCTCTCCGCACAGCCTAGGCTACCCTCAAAACCCCTCCCTGCTATCCCCAACCCACCTCCCGCTTCCCAACTCTGGTCCCTCAACTTAGCTTTCAGAGGGCCACCACTGAAAACGTCCTTGGCCAAAGCAGCTCAAATCACATCGGACAACGGAAATAATCCGGCAGTCACTGGCTTCCTCTTCAGCATCTGCGAGGGAAAATAACAAACAGGAAAACACAGTGCCAACCGGAGGCACCACACTGCTCGCTGCCAACATCTTGTACTATGCCACCTCACCCACTGCAAAACTGCCAGTGCATCCTGCTCACCTGCCCCTCGCTCGCTCCAACATCAAGAGCGGCAGCTGTCACGGCCTGGGGCACAAGCAGTGCCAAGAGGCAGAATTGCTCTGGTGCCGACGACAAAGTGGGCGTCCCACACACTCCTCCTCATGAAGAGCCAGTCTCCCCTCAGACCATCACCCTCTTCCAGAGGCTCCACAAACAGCACCTGCCAAAACCAAAAATATTCAGCTGAGTCGCTACAGAGTACTTGGCTCTTGGACAACCACCTCACCTTCTCACAGCGTTTGTTGACAAGAAGCTTGGCCTCTCGGAGTCCGCATGCCGAACCTGCAAGAAGAGATGTGCTTAGCCACAATTCAAATACACAGGCAGCTCCCAGCGAATCCCATCTCCCGCTACCTTACCTTGACCGCTCGGCCACCTGGCCTCCTCCATCACCTTGGGCCGCCACGTCGAGGATGCGCTCCACCTGGAAACCACAAGCAGTAAAGGACGGCCGTACCTTCGCTGACTTGAAGACACGTGCACGACAAGCGTTGCTTCACACAACTCAGCACCGGCGCTCTCCTCACCCAAGCCAGCTCCTCTGACACTCTACCGCTTGGCCCATTGCCCCGTGCCTTCAAAGCAAAAACAAAACCCATTACCTAGTCGTACAGCCACCGGTCGCCCCTTCCCGCCTGCACCACAGCGGACCCACCTCACCAAGGCACTCTACCTGCACGCAGCTCCATCTGTGCCCCTCAGCGCGCAGTTCACTCCTCTACCTCTGAAAAACACAACAGCAAAGTAGTCACCCTGACGCTCGGCAACGACCTGAGAATTCCAAGCCTCTGGCCTACTTTCACCGAGACCACCTCCACTGCATATTACGGCCAGGCAAAGCTACTCCACAACCAAAACGGAACATTAAGTACCGCTCCCTTGCCTTTCCAACTCCCTCGCTACTGCTCCCACTGGCTCTGCCACCCAGTTTGGGTCGTCCCCCACCGTGGCTACAGGGACTAGCAGAAACTACCCTCCGCACCCACCACACCTAGGGCTGCTACTTCTGCAAAGTAATGCACGCACCTAGACTGCAACATCTAGTCACGTCAAAACCTAAAGCACACAATCGGGCCACTACACCTCTGCTGACTCTCATCACCTCCTCTACGCGCCGGGCAGAGCAGCTCCAACCAGACACAAATACACGCACAACACCAACACACAAGACCCACATCGTCAACCGGGGACAACAGAAAATTCGCGGTCAACCAAGAGCACTCCTGGATCACGCATGCCAAAGGGCAAGGCAACGGACAGGGCTCCGAGGGAGAACCTACGGCAGCCCTGGAAAAGCAAAGAACCGTGCATGGTTCCCAAGATACGAGGACTCAACGGGCAAGATGAAGGGGCAAGAAGCCCCTTGTAAAGACGTAAAGATGCGGAGGATGCGCGGAAGAAGTCCCGGAACAGGGAGCCAAGAAAACGGAAGATGGCTATCCTGGACGGTGAGGCAGGCTGCAAGGCCGCATCAAAAGATGACTGACTGGAGGCTTCCAAAGCACAAGAGCTATCCACACTTTAGAAAAGCTAAGAAAGAAAAGCTGCACCCCATCGACACTGCCTTCATCAGTACGAGCCTTCGGCACCCAAGGAGCGTCCGGCATGCCCTGAGCACAAAAGAGGACATCAAGACCCGCAGAACATTTCAGACTCGGCACGGGGACTGCACAAACTAGACAACAACAGATACAGGCTGGAACTGCCCTGCCCACGCAGGGTTTGGGCTCCGAAGTAGGCCCCTCTGCCTTCACCCGCCCATGGAGGACTCTCTCCGCACAGCCTAGGCTACCCTCAAAACCCCTCCCTGCTATCCCCAACCCACCTCCCGCTTCCCAACTCTGGTCCCTCAACTTAGCTTTCAGAGGGCCACCACTGAAAACGTCCTTGGCCAAAGCAGCTCAAATCACATCGGACAACGGAAATAATCCGGCAGTCACTGGCTTCCTCTTCAGCATCTGCGAGGGAAAATAACAAACAGGAAAACACAGTGCCAACCGGAGGCACCACACTGCTCGCTGCCAACATCTTGTACTATGCCACCTCACCCACTGCAAAACTGCCAGTGCATCCTGCTCACCTGCCCCTCGCTCGCTCCAACATCAAGAGCGGCAGCTGTCACGGCCTGGGGCACCAGCAGTGCCAAGAGGCAGAATTGCTCTGGTGCCGACGACAAAGTGGGCGTCCCACACACTCCTCCTCATGAAGAGCCAGTCTCCCCTCAGACCATCACCCTCTTCCAGAGGCTCCACAAACAGCACCTGCCAAAACCAAAAATATTCAGCTGAGTCGCTACAGAGTACTTGGCTCTTGGACAACCACCTCACCTTCTCACAGCGTTTGTTGACAAGAAGCTTGGCCTCTCGGAGTCCGCATGCCGAACCTGCAAGAAGAGATGTGCTTAGCCACAATTCAAATACACAGGCAGCTCCCAGCGAATCCCATCTCCCGCTACCTTACCTTGACCGCTCGGCCACCTGGCCTCCTCCATCACCTTGGGCCGCCACGTCGAGGATGCGCTCCACCTGGAAACCACAAGCAGTAAAGGACGGCCGTACCTTCGCTGACTTGAAGACACGTGCACGACAAGCGTTGCTTCACACAACTCAGCACCGGCGCTCTCCTCACCCAAGCCAGCTCCTCTGACACTCTACCGCTTTGCCCATTGCCCCGTGCCTTCAAAGCAAAAAGAAAACCCATTACCTAGTCGTACAGCCACCGGTCGCCCCTTCCCGCCTGCACCACAGCGGACCCACCTCACCAAGGCACTCTACCTGCACGCAGCTCCGTCTGTGCCCTTCAGCGCGCAGTTCACTCCTCTACCTCTGAAAAACACAACAGCAAAGTAGTCACCCTGACGCTCGGCAACGACCAGAGAATTCCAAACCTCTGGCCTACTTTCACCGAGACCACCTCCACTGCGTATTACGGCCAGGCAAAGTTACTCCACAACCAAACCCGAACGTTAAGTACCGCTCCCTTGCCATTCCAACTCCTTCGCTACTGCTCCCACTGGCTCTGCCACCCAGTTTGGGTCGTCCCCCACCGTGGCTACAGGGACTAGCAGAAACTACCCTCCGCACCCACCACACCTAGGGCTGCTGCTTCTGCAAAGTAATGCACGCACCTAGACTGCAACATCTAGTCACGTCAAAACCTAAAGCACACAACCGGGCCACTACACCTCTGCTGACTCTCATCACCTCCTCTACGCACCGGGCAGAGCAGCTCCAACCAGACACAAATACACGCACAACACCAACACACAAGACCCACATCGTCAACCGGGGACAACAGAAAATTCGCGGTCAACCAAGAGCACTCCTGGATCACGCATGCCAAAGGGCAAGGCAACGGACAGGGCTCCGAGGGAGAACCTACGGCAGCCCTGGAAAAGCAAAGAACCGTGCATGGTTCCCAAGATACGAGGACTCAACGGGCAAGATGAAGGGGCAAGAAGCCCCTTGTAAAGACGTAAAGATGCGGAGGATGCGCGGAAGAAGTCCCGGAACAGGGAGCCAAGAAAACGGAAGATGGCTATCCTGGACGGCGAGGCAGGCTGCAAGGCCGCATCAAAAGATGACTGACTGGATGCTTCCAAAGCACAAGAGCTATCCACACTTTAGAAAAGCTAAGAAAGAAAAGCTGCACCCCATCGACACTGCCTTCATCAGTACGAGCCTTCGGCACCCAAGGAGCGTCCGGCATGCCCTGAGCACAAAAGAGGACATCAAGACACGCAGAACATTTCAGACTCGGCACGGGGACTGCACAAACTAGACAACAACAGATACAGGCTGGAACTGCCCTGCCCACGCAGGGTTTGGGCTCCGAAGTAGGCCCCTCTGCCTTCACCCGCCCAAGGAGGACTCTCTCCGCACAGCCTAGGCTACCCTCAAAACCCCTCCCTGCTATCCCCAACCCACCTCCCGCTTCCCAACTCTGGTCCCTCAACTTAGCTTTCAGAGGGCCACCACTGAAAACATCCTTGGCCAAAGCAGCTCAAATCACATCGGACAACGGAAATAATCCGGCAGTCACTGGCTTCCTCTTCAGCATCTGCGAGGGAAAATAACAAACAGGAAAACAGAGTGCCAACCGGAGGCACAACACTGCTCGCTGCCAACATCTTGTACTATGCCACCGCACCCACTGCAAAACTGCCAGTGCATCCTGCTCACCTGCCCCTCGCTCGCTCCAACATCAAGAGCGGCAGCTGTCACGGCCTGGGGCACCAGCAGTGCCAAGAGGCAGAATTGCTCTGGTGCCGACGACAAAGTGGGCGTCCCACACACTCCTCCTCATGAAGAGCCAGTCTCCCCTCAGACCATCACCCTCTTCCAGAGGCTCCCCGAACAGCACCTGCCAAAACCAAAAACATTCAGCTGAGTCGCTACAGAGTACTTGGCTCTTGGACAACCACCTCACCTTCTCACAGCGTTTGTTGACAAGAAGCTTGGCCTCTCGGAGTCCGCATGCCGAACCTGCAAGAAGAGATGTGCTTAGCCACAATTCAAATACACAGGCAGCTCCCAGCGAATCCCATCTCCCGCTACCTTACCTTGACCGCTCGGCCACCTGGCCTCCTCCATCACCTTGGGCCGCCACGTCGAGGATGCGCTCCACCTGGAAACCACAAGCAGTAAAGGACGGCCGTACCTTCGCTGACTTGAAGACACGTGCACGACAAGCGTTGCTTCACACAACTCACCACCGGCGCTCTCCTCACCCAAGCCAGCTCCTCTGACACTCTACCGCTTTGCCCATTGCCCCGTGCCTTCAAAGCAAAAACAAAACCCATTACCTAGTCGTACAGCCACCGGTCGCCCCTTCCCGCCTGCACCACAGCGGACCCACCTCACCAAGGCACTCTACCTGCACGCAGCTCCGTCTGTGCCCCTCAGCGCGCAGTTCACTCCTCTACCTCTGAAAAACACAACAGCAAAGTAGTCACCCTGACGCTCGGCAACGACCGGAGAATTCCAAACCTCTGGCCTACTTTCACCGAGACCACCTCCACTGCGTATTACGGCCAGGCAAAGTTACTCCACAACCAAACCCGAACGTTAAGTACCGCTCCCTTGCCATTCCAACTCCTTCGCTACTGCTCCCACTGGCTCTGCCACCCAGTTTGGGTCGTCCCCCACCGTGGCTACAGGGACTAGCAGAAACTACCCTCCGCACCCACCACACCTAGGGCTGCTGCTTCTGCAAAGTAATGCACGCACCTAGACTGCAACATCTAGTCACGTCAAAACCTAAAGCACACAACCGGGCCACTACACCTCTGCTGACTCTCATCACCTCCTCTACGCACCGGGCAGAGCAGCTCCAACCAGACACAAATACACGCACAACACCAACACACAAGACCCACATCGTCAACCGGGGACAACAGAAAATTCGCGGTCAACCAAGAGCACTCCTGGATCACGCATTCCAATGGGCAAGCAACGGACAGGGCTCCGAGGGAGAACCTACGGCAGCCCTGGAAAAGCAAAGAACCGTGCATGGTTCCCAAGATACGTGGACTCAACGGGCAAGATGAAGGGGCAAGAAGCCCCTTGTAAAGACGTAAAGATGCGGAGGATGCGCGGAACAAGTCCCGGAACAGGGAGCCAAGAAAACGGAAGATGGCTATCCTGGACGGCGAGGCAGGCTGCAAGGCCGCATCAAAAGATGACTGACTGGAGGCTTCCAAAGCACAAGAGCTATCCACACTTTAGAAAAGCTAAGAAAGAAAAGCTGCACCCCATCGACACTGCCTTCATCAGTACGAGCATTCGGCACCCAAGGAGCGTCCGGCATGCCCTGAGCACAAAAGAGGACATCGAAAGCCGCAGAGCATTTCAGACTCGGCACGGGGACTGCACAAACTAGACAACAACAGATACAGGCTGGAACTGCCCTGCCCACGCAGGGTTTGGGCTCCGAAGTAGGCCCCTCTGCCTTCACCCGCCCATGGAGGACTCTCTCCGCACAGCCTAGGCTACCCTCAAAACCCCTCCCTGCTATCCCCAACCCACCTCCCGCTTCCCAACTCTGGTCCCTCAACTTAGCTTTCAGAGGGCCACCACTGAAAACGTCCTTGGCCAAAGCAGCTCAAATCACATCGGACAACAGAAATAATCCGGCAGTCACTGGCTTCCTCTTCAGCATCTGCGAGGGAAAATAACAAACAGGAAAACAGAGTGCCAACCGGAGGCACCACACTGCTCGCTGCCAACATCTTGTACTATGCCACCGCACCCACTGCAAAACTGCCAGTGCATCCTGCTCACCTGCCCCTCGCTCGCTCCAACATCAAGAGCGGCAGCTGTCACGGCCTGGGGCACCAGCAGTGCCAAGAGGCAGAATTGCTCTGGTGCCGACGACAAAGTGGGCGTCCCACACACTCCTCCTCATGAAGAGCCAGTCTCCCCTCAGACCATCACCCTCTTCCAGAGGCTCCCCGAACAGCACCTGCCAAAACCAAAAACATTCAGCTGAGTCGCTACAGAGTACTTGGCTCTTGGACAACCACCTCACCTTCTCACAGCGTTTGTTGACAAGAAGCTTGGCCTCTCGGAGTCCGCATGCCGAACCTGCAAGAAGAGATGTGCTTAGCCACAATTCAAATACACAGGCAGCTCCCAGCGAATCCCATCTCCCGCTACCTTACCTTGACCGCTCGGCCACCTGGCCTCCTCCATCACCTTGGGCCGCCACGTCGAGGATGCGCTCCACCTGGAAACCACAAGCAGTAAAGGACGGCCGTACCTTCGCTGACTTGAAGACACGTGCACGACAAGCGTTGCTTCACACAACTCACCACCGGCGCTCTCCTCACCCAAGCCAGCTCCTCTGACACTCTACCGCTTTGCCCATTGCCCCGTGCCTTCAAAGCAAAAAGAAAACCCATTACCTAGTCGTACAGCCACCGGTCGCCCCTTCCCGCCTGCACCACAGCGGACCCACCTCACCAAGGCACTCTACCTGCACGCAGCTCCGTCTGTGCCCTTCAGCGCGCAGTTCACTCCTCTACCTCTGAAAAACACAACAGCAAAGTAGTCACCCTGACGCTCGGCAACGACCGGAGAATTCCAAACCTCTGGCCTACTTTCACCGAGACCACCTCCACTGCGTATTACGGCCAGGCAAAGTTACTCCACAACCAAACCCGAACGTTAAGTACCGCTCCCTTGCCATTCCAACTCCTTCGCTACTGCTCCCACTGGCTCTGCCACCCAGTTTGGGTCGTCCCCCACCGTGGCTACAGGGACTAGCAGAAACTACCCTCCGCACCCACCACACCTAGGGCTGCTACTTCTGCAAAGTAATGCACGCACCTAGACTGCAACATCTAGTCACGTCAAAACCTAAAGCACACAATCGGGCCACTACACCTCTGCTGACTCTCATCACCTCCTCTACGCACCGGGCAGAGCAGCTCCAACCAGACACAAATACACGCACAACACCAACACACAAGACCCACATCGTCAACCGGGGACAACAGAAAATTCGCGGTCAACCAAGAGCACTCCTGGATCACGCATGCCAAAGGGCAAGGCAACGGACAGGGCTCCGAGGGAGAACCTACGGCAGCCCTGGAAAAGCAAAGAACCGTGCATGGTTCCCAAGATACGAGGACTCAACGGGCAAGATGAAGGGGCAAGAAGCCCCTTGTAAAGACGTAAAGATGCGGAGGATGCGCGGAAGAAGTCCCGGAACAGGGAGCCAAGAAAACGGAAGATGGCTATCCTGGACGGTGAGGCAGGCTGCAAGGCCGCATCAAAAGATGACTGACTGGATGCTTCCAAAGCACAAGAGTAATCCACACTTTAGAAAAGCTAAGAAAGAAAAGCTGCACCCCATCGACACTGCCTTCATCAGTACGAGCCTTCGGCACCCAAGGAGCGTCCGGCATGCCCTGAGCACAAAAGAGGACATCAAGACCCGCAGAACATTTCAGACTCGGCACGGGGACTGCACAAACTAGACAACAACAGATACAGGCTGGAACTGCCCTGCCCACGCAGGGTTTGGGCTCCGAAGTAGGCCCCTCTGCCTTCACCCGCCCATGGAGGACTCTCTCCGCACAGCCTAGGCTACCCTCAAAACCCCTCCCTGCTATCCCCAACCCACCTCCCGCTTCCCAACTCTGGTCCCTCAACTTAGCTTTCAGAGGGCCACCACTGAAAACGTCCTTGGCCAAAGCAGCTCAAATCACATCGGACAACGGAAATAATCCGGCAGTCACTGGCTTCCTCTTCAGCATCTGCGAGGGAAAATAACAAACAGGAAAACACAGTGCCAACCGGAGGCACCACACTGCTCGCTGCCAACATCTTGTACTATGCCACCTCACCCACTGCAAAACTGCCAGTGCATCCTGCTCACCTGCCCCTCGCTCGCTCCAACATCAAGAGCGGCAGCTGTCACGGCCTGGGGCACCAGCAGTGCCAAGAGGCAGAATTGCTCTGGTGCCGACGACAAAGTGGGCGTCCCACACACTCCTCCTCATGAAGAGCCAGTCTCCCCTCAGACCATCACCCTCTTCCAGAGGCTCCCCGAACAGCACCTGCCAAAACCAAAAATATTCAGCTGAGTCGCTACAGAGTACTTGGCTCTTGGACAACCACCTCACCTTCTCACAGCGTTTGTTGACAAGAAGCTTGGCCTCTCGGAGTCCGCATGCCGAACCTGCAAGAAGAGATGTGCTTAGCCACAATTCAAATACACAGGCAGCTCCCAGCGAATCCCATCTCCCGCTACCTTACCTTGACCGCTCGGCCACCTGGCCTCCTCCATCACCTTGGGCCGCCACGTCGAGGATGCGCTCCACCTGGAAACCACAAGCAGTAAAGGACGGCCGTACCTTCGCTGACTTGAAGACACGTGCACGACAAGCGTTGCTTCACACAACTCAGCACCGGCGCTCTCCTCACCCAAGCCAGCTCCTCTGACACTCTACCGCTTGGCCCATTGCCCCGTGCCTTCAAAGCAAAAACAAAACCCATTACCTAGTCGTACAGCCACCGGTCGCCCCTTCCCGCCTGCACCACAGCGGACCCACCTCACCAAGGCACTCTACCTGCACGCAGCTCCGTCTGTGCCCTTCAGCGCGCAGTTCACTCCTCTACCTCTGAAAAACACAACAGCAAAGTAGTCACCCTGACGCTCGGCAATGACCGGAGAATTCCAAACCTCTGGTCTACTTTCACCGAGACCACCTCCACTGCGTATTACGGCCAGGCAAAGTTACTCCACAACCAAACCCGAACGTTAAGTACCGCTCCCTTGCCATTCCAACTCCTTCGCTACTGCTCCCACTGGCTCTGCCACCCAGTTTGGGTCGTCCCCCACCGTGGCTACAGGGACTAGCAGAAACTACCCTCCGCACCCACCACACCTAGGGCTGCTGCTTCTGCAAAGTAATGCACGCACCTAGACTGCAACATCTAGTCACGTCAAAACCTAAAGCACACAACCGGGCCACTACACCTCTGCTGACTCTCATCACCTCCTCTACGCACCGGGCAGAGCAGCTCCAACCAGACACAAATACACGCACAACAGCAACACACAAGACCCACATCGTCAACCGGGGACAACAGAAAATTCGCGGTCAACCAAGAGCACTCCTGGATCACGCATGCCAAAGGGCAAGGCAACGGACAGGGCTCCGAGGGAGAACCTACGGCAGCCCTGGAAAAGCAAAGAACCGTGCATGGTTCCCAAGATACGAGGACTCAACGGGCAAGATGAAGGGGCAAGAAGCCCCTTGTAAAGACGTAAAGATGCGGAGGATGCGCGGAAGAAGTCCCGGAACAGGGAGCCAAGAAAACGGAAGATGGCTATCCTGGACGGCGAGGCAGGCTGCAAGGCCGCATCAAAAGATGACTGACTGGATGCTTCCAAAGCACAAGAGCTATCCACACTTTAGAAAAGCTAAGAAAGAAAAGCTGCACCCCATCGACACTGCCTTCATCAGTACGAGCATTCGGCACCCAAGGAGCGTCCGGCATGCCCTGAGCACAAAAGAGGACATCGAAAGCCGCAGAGCATTTCAGACTCGGCACGGGGACTGCACAAACTAGACAACAACAGATACAGGCTGGAACTGCCCTGCCCACGCAGGGTTTGGGCTCCGAAGTAGGCCCCTCTGCCTTCACCCGCCCATGGAGGACTCTCTCCGCACAGCCTAGGCTACCCTCAAAACCCCTCCCTGCTATCCCCAACCCACCTCCCGCTTCCCAACTCTGGTCCCTCAACTTAGCTTTCAGAGGGCCACCACTGAAAACGTCCTTGGCCAAAGCAGCTCAAATCACATCGGACAACAGAAATAATCCGGCAGTCACTGGCTTCCTCTTCAGCATCTGCGAGGGAAAATAACAAACAGGAAAACAGAGTGCCAACCGGAGGCACAACACTGCTCGCTGCCAACATCTTGTACTATGCCACCGCACCCACTGCAAAACTGCCAGTGCATCCTGCTCACCTGCCCCTCGCTCGCTCCAACATCAAGAGCGGCAGCTGTCACGGCCTGGGGCACCAGCAGTGCCAAGAGGCAGAATTGCTCTGGTGCCGACGACAAAGTGGGCGTCCCACACACTCCTCCTCATGAAGAGCCAGTCTCCCCTCAGACCATCACCCTCTTCCAGAGGCTCCCCGAACAGCACCTGCCAAAACCAAAAACATTCAGCTGAGTCGCTACAGAGTACTTGGCTCTTGGACAACCACCTCACCTTCTCACAGCGTTTGTTGACAAGAAGCTTGGCCTCTCGGAGTCCGCATGCCGAACCTGCAAGAAGAGATGTGCTTAGCCACAATTCAAATACACAGGCAGCTCCCAGCGAATCCCATCTCCCGCTACCTTACCTTGACCGCTCGGCCACCTGGCCTCCTCCATCACCTTGGGCCGCCACGTCGAGGATGCGCTCCACCTGGAAACCACAAGCAGTAAAGGACGGCCGTACCTTCGCTGACTTGAAGACACGTGCACGACAAGCGTTGCTTCACACAACTCACCACCGGCGCTCTCCTCACCCAAGCCAGCTCCTCTGACACTCTACCGCTTTGCCCATTGCCCCGTGCCTTCAAAGCAAAAAGAAAACCCATTACCTAGTCGTACAGCCACCGGTCGCCCCTTCCCGCCTGCACCACAGCGGACCCACCTCACCAAGGCACTCTACCTGCACGCAGCTCCGTCTGTGCCCTTCAGCGCGCAGTTCACTCCTCTACCTCTGAAAAACACAACAGCAAAGTAGTCACCCTGACGCTCGGCAATGACCGGAGAATTCCAAACCTCTGGTCTACTTTCACCGAGACCACCTCCACTGCGTATTACGGCCAGGCAAAGTTACTCCACAACCAAACCCGAACGTTAAGTACCGCTCCCTTGCCATTCCAACTCCTTCGCTACTGCTCCCACTGGCTCTGCCACCCAGTTTGGGTCGTCCCCCACCGTGGCTACAGGGACTAGCAGAAACTACCCTCCGCACCCACCACACCTAGGGCTGCTGCTTCTGCAAAGTAATGCACGCACCTAGACTGCAACATCTAGTCACGTCAAAACCTAAAGCACACAACCGGGCCACTACACCTCTGCTGACTCTCATCACCTCCTCTACGCACCGGGCAGAGCAGCTCCAACCAGACACAAATACACGCACAACACCAACACACAAGACCCACATCGGGAACCGGGGACAACAGAAAATTCGCGGTCAACCAAGAGCACTCCTGGATCACGCATTCCAATGGGCAAGCAACGGACAGGGCTCCGAGGGAGAACCTACGGCAGCCCTGGAAAAGCAAAGAACCGTGCATGGTTCCCAAGATACGTGGACTCAACGGGCAAGATGAAGGGGCAAGAAGCCCCTTGTAAAGACGTAAAGATGCGGAGGATGCGCGGAAGAAGTCCCGGAACAGGGAGCCAAGAAAACGGAAGATGGCTATCCTGGACGGCGAGGCAGGCTGCAAGGCCGCATCAAAAGATGACTGACTGGAGGCTTCCAAAGCACAAGAGCTATCCACACTTTAGAAAAGCTAAGAAAGAAAAGCTGCACCCCATCGACACTGCCTTCATCAGTACGAGCATTCGGCACCTTAGACATGGCGCCCAAGGCGCGTCTGGCATGCCCTGAGCACAAAAGAGGACATCGAAAGCCGCAGAGCATTTCAGACTCGGCACGGGGACTGCACAAACTAGACAACAACAGATACAGGCTGGAACTGCCCTGCCCACGCAGGGTTTGGGCTCCGAAGTAGGCCCCTCTGCCTTCACCCGCCCATGGAGGACTCTCTCCGCACAGCCTAGGCTACACTCAAAACCCCTCCCTGCTATCCCCAACCCACCTCCCGCTTCCCAACTCTGGTCCCTCAACTTAGCTTTCAGAGGGCCACCACTGAAAACGTCCTTGGCCAAAGCAGCTCAAATCACATCGGACAACGGAAATAATCCGGCAGTCACTGGCTTCCTCTTCAGCATCTGCGAGGGAAAATAACAAACAGGAAAACACAGTGCCAACCGGAGGCACCACACTGCTCGCTGCCAACATCTTGTACTATGCCACCTCACCCACTGCAAAACTGCCAGTGCATCCTGCTCACCTGCCCCTCGCTCGCTCCAACATCAAGAGCGGCAGCTGTCACGGCCTGGGGCACCAGCAGTGCCAAGAGGCAGAATTGCTCTGGTGCCGACGACAAAGTGGGCGTCCCACACACTCCTCCTCATGAAGAGCCAGTCTCCCCTCAGACCATCACCCTCTTCCAGAGGCTCCACAAACAGCACCTGCCAAAACCAAAAATATTCAGCTGAGTCGCTACAGAGTACTTGGCTCTTGGACAACCACCTCACCTTCTCACAGCGTTTGTTGACAAGAAGCTTGGCCTCTCGGAGTCCGCATGCCGAACCTGCAAGAAGAGATGTGCTTAGCCACAATTCAAATACACAGGCAGCTCCCAGCAAATCCCATCTCCCGCTACCTTACCTTAACCGCTCGGCCACCTGGCCTCCTCCATCACCTTGGGCCGCCACGTCGAGGATGCGCTCCACCTGGAAACCACAAGCAGTAAAGGACGGCCGTACCTTCGCTGACTTGAAGACACGTGCACGACAAGCGTTGCTTCACACAACTCAGCACCGGC
>JAUNZM010002172.1:47500-54314 GCA_033459285.1 Clamator glandarius | reverse complement strand
TGAATGGAGGGGGTACAATGATGGGGGGGGGGATACCCCCTAATGTGAATGGGGGGGGGTACAATGACAGGGGGGACACACACCTAATGTGTATGGGGGAATAAACAGGCGCTTGAATTGGGGGGGGGCACTGTGGTGGGGGACACCCCCCTGATGTGAATGGAGGAATAAATAGGGGTTTGAATGGGGGGGGTGCAATGACATGGGGGTGCAACGGGGGGGGGGACACACCCAATGTGAATGGAGGAATTAACAGGGGTTTGAATGGGGGGGGGGATACAATGATGGGGGGGCCACTGTGGGGGGGCCGCACACCTAATGTGAATGGGGGAATAAATAGGGGTTTGAATGGGGGGGGTAAAATGACGGGGACACACACTCCCCCTTAATGTGAATGGGGGGGAGTACAATGATGGGGGGGGGCACTGGGGGATGACACACCCCATTAATGTAAATGAGGGGGGCACTGGGGGGGACACCCCCCCCTAATGTGAATGGGGGAATAAATAGGGGTTTGAATGGGGGGGGGTACAGTGACGGGGGGGGCACTGGGACAATAAATGGGTTTGATTGGGGGGGACGGGACACCTAATGTGAATGAGGGAATAAATAAGGGTTGAAATGGGGGGGGGTATAATGAGAGAGGGGGTGCACGAGGGGGCACCCCCCCCCCCCCAATGTGAATGGTGGATTAAATAGGGGCTTGAATTGGGGGGGGGGGGAGTTGGGCACTGGGGGGGACCTAGTGTGAATGGGGAATAAATAGGGGTTTGAATGGGGGGGGGGTGTACTGGGACACCCCCCCCCAGTGTGAATGGGGAATAAATAGGGGTTTGAATGGGGGGGAGGGTACTGGGACACCCCCCCCCCAGTGTGAATGGGGAATAAATAGGGGTTTGAATGGGGGGGGTACTGGGACACCCCCCCCAGTGTGAATGGGGAATAAATAGGGGTTTGAATGGGGGGGAGGGTACTGGGACACCCCCCCCCCAGTGTGAATGGGGAATAAATAGGGGTTTGAATGGGGGGGGTACTGGGACACCCCCCCCAGTGTGAATGGGGAATAAATAGGGGTTTGAATGGGGGGGGGGGTACTGGGACACACCCCCCCCAGTGTGAATGGGGAATAAATAGGGGTTTGAATGGGGGGGGGTACTGGGACGCCCCCCCCCAGTGTGAATGGGGAATAAATAGGGGTTTGAATGGGGGGGAGGGTTACTGGGACACCCCCCTCCAGTGTGAATGGGGAATAAATAGGGGTTTGAATGGGGGGGGGGTACTGGGACACCCCCCTCCAGTGTGAATGGGGAATAAATAGGGGTTTGAATGGGGGGGGGGGTACTGGGACACACCCCCCCCAGTGTGAATGGGGAATAAATAGGGGTTTGAATGGGGGGGGGTACTGGGACGCCCCCCCCCAGTGTGAATGGGGAATAAATAGGGGTTTGAATGGGGGGGGGGGGTACTGGGACACCCCCCCCCAGTGTGAATGGGGAATAAATAGGGGTTTGAAGGGGGGGGGGTGTACTGGGACGCCCCCCCCCAGTGTGAATGGGGAATAAATAGGGGTTTGAATGGGGGGGAGGGTACTGGGACACCCCCCCCCCAGTGTGAATGGGGAATAAATAGGGGTTTGAATGGGGGGGGGGGAGGGTACTGGGACACCCCCCCCCAGTGTGAATGGGGAATAAATAGGGGTTTGAATGGGGGGGGTACTGGGACACCCCCCCCAGTGTGAATGGGGAATAAATAGGGGTTTGAATGGGGGGGAGGGTTACTGGGACACCCCCCTCCAGTGTGAATGGGGAATAAATAGGGGTTTGAATGGGGGGGGTACTGGGACACCCCCCCCCCAGTGTGAATGGGGAATAAATAGGGGTTTGAATGGGGGGGGGGGTGCAATGATTGGGGGGGACCCTAATGTGAATAGGGGAATAAGAAGGGGTTTTAAGTAGGGGGGCACTAGAGATTGGGGGGGGTGCAATGACGGGGGGGGGGCACTGTGGGGGACACACCCACCCACCCCTAATGTGAATGGGGGAATAAATAGGGGTTTTGAATGGGGGGGGGTACAATGGGGGGGGGGCACTGGGGATGGGGGGGCGGCAATGAGGGAATAAACAGGGGGTTGAATGGTTGGGAGGGGGGCACACACTGTGTTCACCTCCCCCCTTTACCCCCCCCCCACTTCATAATCCCATGTGTGTTCTGCCCCCCCCCCCCCCCCCCAAAAGCAGCGACAAGGAGCTCGATCCAAAATTCCTTCGTTTTTAATGGGGGTTGGTGGGGGGGGGGCAGGTTTTTTTCTCTCTTTTATTTCAGTTTAACTCGATTCATGCAAAGGCGGCGGCCCCAGAGAAAGTTGGGGGGGGGGCCGGACCCCCCCACCCCAGGCTCTGATTCCCGGGGTCCCGACCCCCTGCCCCCCAATATCTCCTCCAAGTGGGAGGTGGGGGGGGGGGGTGTTGGTGATCGTGCGGGTCTTGAAGAGGGGGGGCAGGGGGTTCCCGACTCCCCCCCCCCCCCCCAAATATCTCCTCCTCGTGCTCGGGGGGGGGGCGATCGTGCGGGTCTGGGGGTGCTCGGGAGGGGTGGGGAGGGGGGTCCCGGTCCGGGATCGCCGCGATCGTGCGGGGATTTTGGGGGGGGGTGGGGGGGGGTTGTCCGCGATCGTGCGGGGCTGGGGTGGGGGGGGGGCTTTATTGGGGGGGGGGGGGTTATCCCTGTGTCCCCCCCCCACCTCCCCCCCCCCCCCGGCGGCTCCTCCAGATGATAAAACTCATCCATAGCCCCGGGAGCGGGTGAATGGCGGGGTGGGGGGAGTGTCCGTGCCCACCCACCCCTCGCGATTGGCCGCGCTGTGTCGCGATAGGACGCGTTAAGTCGCGATAGGTGGCGGGAGGCGCCGCGGTTTGCTGTCGAACGCGATATGATTCGATACAGTGCGTGATCCCTCGGCCCCCTCGCGATAGGACGCGCTATGTCGTGATATATGCCACCTTGGTAAGCGCTACTGTCTCGTTTGGCCGCGATATGTGGCGATACGACGCGACGAGGGCGGCAGGGGGCGCCGCGACGAGGGCGCTACGGTCGCGAGTATCCGCGATATGTTGCGATAGGTCACAACAGTGAGCGCGAGGGCGCGGGAGGCGCCTCTAGAGGACGTGCTACGGCGCGGTATGTCGTGGGGTGTCGCGACAGGGCGCGGGAACGCCGCACTGGAGCGCGCTACTCTAGCGATTGCCTGCGATATATCGCGATAGTCCGTGAGAGGCGGCGGCAGGCGGCGCTAGAGGGCGCGCCACGCCGCGCTTGTCCGCGATATGTCGCGATAGTGCACGGTACGTCGCGCGGCGCTAGCAGCAGTCATCGTCCGTCTCGCTGTAGGGCTCGCGCAGCCCCGGCCGCCCCTTGCTGGCCCCGTGCCCCCCGTAGTAGCCATTGGGCAACCTGCGGCCGGGCCGGGGCGGGGAGCGGCCGGGGACCCCCCCGGCTCCGGGTCTGGGGGCGCCGCCGCGGGGGGGGCCGCGTCCGTCGAGCGGGGCCGGGGGGGGCGGCTCGGGGTGTCGGCGCGGGGGGGCGGGGTCCGGGGGCGGGGGGGGGCGGCGGGGGCCGCGGGAGGAGGAGGAGGGGGGGGGGGCGGTTGTTGGGGGGGGCGGTGGGGGGGGGGGGCGCGCGGCGGGGGGCGGGGGAGGCGTAGGAGACGCGGGGCCGGGGGGTCGGGGGGGTCGGCGGCAGCTGGCGGCGAGCGCGGCGGGGGGTGCTGGTCCCCGAAGTGGAGGGCGCGGGGGACGCGCTCACTGAGCTGCTGCCCTGGGGGGGGGACAGAGAGGGGGGGGGGACAGAGTGAGGGGGGGGTATAGGAGGGGATATAGGGGAGCATATTGGGGGGGACACACAGATGCTCCCCCCAGCCTGGTGAACGGAGAGGGGGTTGGTCCCAGGTTGAGAGGGGGGGGGTGCTGTTCCAGGTTTGGGGTGTTCCCAGGTTTGGGGGGGGTCTCAGATCGGGGGGAGTCTCAGATCGGGGGGGGGTCTCATGTCGTGGGGGGGGTCCCAGGTCAGGAGTGGGTCCCTGGTCGGAGAGGGGCACCCAACGGTTGAGGGGGTTCCCAGGTCGGGATTGGGGGTCCCAAGTCAGGGAAGGGTCCCAGGTCTGGGGGGGTCCCAGGTCGGGGGTGGGGGGCCGAGGTCAAGCTTGGGGGTCCCAGATTGGAGAGGCGTCCCAGGTTTGGGGGGGGGGGTCCCAGTTTGGGGGGTGTTCCCCAGGTATGAAAGGGGGGCACCCACCTGTTGGGGAGGGTTCCAGGTTTGGGGAGGGGCACCCACATGCCGGGGGGGTGTCCCAGTTCGAGTGGGGGGCACCCACCTGTTAGGGGGGGTTCCCAGGTCGGGGGGGGGGTCCCAGTTCAAGGGGGGTCTGAGGTAGGGTGGGGGTCCCAGGTTAGGGAGGGTCCCAGTTCAAGGGGGGTCTGAGGTAGGGTGGGGGTCCCAGGTTAGGGGGGTTCCCAGGTTGAGGGGGGGGGGTCCAAGGTCACGGGTGGGGGGTTCCCAGGTTAAGGAGGGTCCCAGGTATTGGGGAGGGGGGGGGGTCACCCACCTGTCGGGGGGGGCCGTGCTCTCGGCCCTCGCTGGGCGAGCGTGACCAGCGTCGGTCTCGGGATCGGGGGCGCCCGTAGTCGGGGCGCTCGGGGGGGGGGACAGCGCTCGCGGTCCCCCCCAGCGCCGCCGCCGTGGTGATGGTGGTGGTGGTGGTGGTGGTGGTGGTGGGTGCCGGTGCCTGCGGTCCTTGGGGCGACCGCGCTCCCCGTCCCGCTCCTTGGGGGGGCGCGTCCCCCCCAGACTGCGTGGTGACGCTCAGGTCCGTGCCCAGCCCTGTGGGGACAGCCACGTCGGGAGGGGGGGGCTCGGGGGGGAGATGGGGGACATGGTGGGGATGGAACCTGGTGGAGATAAGGACCTGGTGGAGATGGAAAGGTGGTGGAGATAAGGACCTAGTGGAGATGGGAACATGGTGGGGATGGAACCTGGTGGAGATAAGGACTTGGTGGAGATGGAAAGGTGGTGGAGATAAGGACCTAGTGGAGATGGGAACATGGTGGGGATGGAACCTGGTGGAGATAAGGACTTGGTGGAGATGGGAACGTGGTGGGGATGGAACCTGGTGGAGATAAGGACCTGGTGGAGATGGAAAGGTGGTGGAGATAAGGACCTAGTGGAGATGGGAACATGGTGGGGATGGAACCTGGTGGAGATAAGGACTTGGTGGAGATGGGAACGTGGTGGGGATGGAACCTGGTGGAGATAAGGACCTGGTGGAGATGGGAACGTGGTGGGGATGGAACCTGGTGGAGATAAGGACTTGGTGGAGATGGGAACGTGGTGGGGATGGAAGCTGGTGGAGATAAGGACTTGGTGGAGATGGAAAGGTGGTGGAGATAAGGACCTAGTGGAGATGGGAACATGGTGGGGATGGAAGCTGGTGGAGATAAGGACTTGGTGGAGATGGGAACGTGGTGGGGATGGAACCTGGTGGAGATAAGGACTTGGTGGAGATGGGAACGTGGTGGGGATGGAAGCTGGTGGAGATAAGGACCTGGTGGAGATAAGGACTTGGTGGAGATGGGAACGTGGTGGGGATGGAACCTGGTGGAGATAAGGACCTAGTGGAGATAAGGACTTGGTGGAGATGGGAACGTGGTGGAGATAAGGACTTGGTGGAGATGGGAACATGGTGGGGATGGAACCTGGTGGAGATAAGGACTTGGTGGAGATGGGAACGTGGTGGGGATGGAAGCTGGTGGAGATAAGGACCTAGTGGAGATAAGGACTTGGTGGAGATGGGAACGTGGTGGGGATGGAACCTGGTGGAGATAAGGACTTGGTGGAGATGGGAACGTGGTGGGGATGGAACCTGGTGGAGATAAGGACCTGGTGGAGATGGGAACGTGGTGGGGATGGAACCTGGTGGAGATAAGGACCTGGTGGAGATGGGAACGTGGTGGGGATGGAAGCTGGTGGAGATAAGGACCTGGTGGAGTGGGGACCTGGTGGAAAATGGAACGTGTGGAGATAAGAACCTGGTGGAGATGGGATGACCCAGGGATGTGGGGTGACGGAGATGAGGACCTGGTGGAAATAGGAACCTGGTGGAGATATGGACATGGTGGAGATGGGGTGGCCCAGGGACATGGGTTGACGGGGATGGGGACCTGGTGGAGATGGGAACCTGGTAGAGATGGGGACCTGGTGGAGATGGGAACCTGGTGGAGATGGGGTGAGCCAGGGATGTGGGTCAATGGAGATGGGGCCCTGGGGGCGCTGTGGTGGCCCAGGGGTGGCGGGTGCCTGGAGGCCCCGGGGGTCCCACCTGTGTCGCCGTCGGTGTAGCGGCTGAGGGAGCGCTCGGAGCGGTGGCTGCGCTCCCGCCGGCGCTGGTGGTGCCGCTGCCCGTCCTCGGGGGCGACGCGCTCCAGCGAGTAGTCGTCCAGGCGGATGCCCCGGGCGCGCGGGTGGCCCAGCATGGAGGCCGAGCGCTTCATGGGGCTGGCGTCCGAGATGGTCTGCGGGTGAGAGCAGAGCCGGACGGTCCGGGGGGATCTGGGGGGGCTTAGGAGGGAGCGGCACCTGCGCCGGGGTGGGGGGCTCGAGGGAAGAGTTACCTGCGTGCGCCGGCCTGTTTGTGTCTCTTCAGCCCTCCAGCCATTGGCCTGAGCATGCGCACATCCATCCATCCTTCCACCCTTCCCTCCGTGTGTCCATGTATCCATCCCTCCATGGGTGCATTCCTCCACCCATCGATCCAAGTATCCAT
>JAUNZM010002172.1:0-45000 GCA_033459285.1 Clamator glandarius | reverse complement strand
GGGGGGGGGACACAGGGAATAATGTAGGGATGCAGGGACACAGGGAGGGATTCAGGGATGCAGGGACACAGGGAGGGATGCAGAGAGGGATGTTGGGACACAAGGAAGGATGCAGGGGGGATGCAGGGACACAGGGAGGGATGTGGGGACACAAGGAAGGATGCAGAGAGGGATGCAGGGACACAAGGAATGATGCAGGGATGCAGGGACACAGGGAGGGATTCAGGGATGCAGGGACACAGGGAGGGATGCAGAGAGGGATGTTGGGACACAAGGAAGGATGCAGGGGGGATGCAGGGACACAGGGAGGGATGTGGGGACACAAGGAAGGATGCAGAGAGGGATGCAGGGACACAAGGAATGATGCAGGGATGCAGGGACACAGGGAGGAATTCAGGGATGCAGGGATACAGAGAGGGATGTTGGGACACAAGGAAGGATGCAGGGGGGATGCAGGGACACAGGGAGGGATGTGGGGACACAAGGAAGGATGCAGAGAGGGATGCAGGGACACAAGGAATGATGCAGGGATGCAGGGACACAGGGAGGAATTCAGGGATGCAGGGATACAGAGAGGGATGTTGGGACACAAGGAAGGATGCAGGGGGGATGCAGGGACACAGGGAGGGATGTGGGGACACAAGGAAGGATGCAGAGAGGGATGCAGGGACACAAGGAATGATGCAGGGATGCACGGACACAGGGAGGAATTCAGGGATGCGGGGACACAGGGAGGGATGCAGAGAGGGATGTTGGGACACAAGGAAGGATGCAGGGGGGATGCGGGGACACAGGGAGGGATGCAGGGACACAAGGAATGATGCAGGGATGCAGGGACACAGGGAGGGATTCAGGGATGCAGGGACACAGGGAGGGATGTGGGACACAAGGAAGGATGCAGAGAGGGATGCAGGGACACAAGGAATGATGCAGGGATGCAGGGACACAGGGAGGGATTCAGGGATGCAGGGACACAGGGAGGGATGTTGGGACACAAGGAAGGATGCAGGGGGGATGCAGGGACACAGGGAGGGATGTGGGGACACAAGGAAGGATGCAGAGAGGGATGCAGGGACACAAGGAATGATGCAGGGATGCAGGGACACAGGGAGGAATTCAGGGATGCGGGGACACAGGGAGGGATGCAGAGAGGGATGTTGGGACACAAGGAAGGATGCAGGGGGGATGCAGGGACACAGGGAGGGATGCAGGGACACAGGGAGGGATTCAGGGATGCAGGGACACAGGGAGGGATGTGGGGACACAAGGAAGGATGCAGAGAGGGATGCGGGGACACAAGGAATGATGCAGGGGGGATGCAGGGACACAGGGAGGGATGCGGGGAGGGAGGGATGGAGGGAGGGGGGAGTGCAGGGATGCAGGGAGAGGTGACTAGAATGCCGGGGGGTGGTGGTGGAAGGAAGAGGGGAAGCTGGAGGCCCAAGGAGCAGGTGGAGCGGGAGCTTGGGCGGCCCGGCGGTACCTACACTGAGGTTATTCCCGCGGGATCGGACCTTCCTCCGCTGCCGGAGCCAGCCCAGGCGGTGCCCGCAGAGCCGGGAAGAGAGAGAGACCAGAGTGAACACGGGGACCGGGAGAGTGGGATGGGGATCAGAGCGAGGAGCCAGGCACCGGAGAGCAGGAATGGGGTCAGAGCACGGAGCTGAGCGCCGGAGAGCAGGATCGGGATGAGAGCTCGGAGCTGAGCACCAACAGAGCAGGATTGGGATTACCCCATGGAGCTGAGCCCCAGCAGAGCGGGAGGGGGATCACAGCACAGAGCCAACCGAGCCTGGAATCGCCCCATGGAGCCAAACACCAGCAGAGCGGGATCGGGATCACAGCACGGAGCCGAGCCCCAGCAGAGTGGGAACGGGATCACCCCATGGAGCCAAACACCGGCAAAGCAGGATTGGGATCACCCCACGGAGCCGAGCCCCAGCAGAGCGGGATGGGGATCACAGCACGGAGCCAACTGAGCCTGGGATCACCCCATGGAGCTGAGCCCCAGCAGTGTGGGATCGGGATCACCCCACGGAGCTGAGCTCCAGCAGAGCAGGAGGGGGATCACCGCACGGAGCCAACCGAGCCTGGAATCATCCCATGGAGCCAAACACCAGCAGAGCAGGATCGGGATCACAACACGGAGCCAACTAAGCCTGGGACCACCCCATGGAGCTGAGCCCCAGCAGAGTGGGATTGGGAACACGGAGCCAACCAAGCCTCAGATCACCCCATGAAGCCAAACACCGGCAGAGCGGGATTGGGGTCACAGCACGGAGCCTGGGATCACCCCATGGAGCTGAGCCCCAGCAGAGCGGGATCGGGATCACCCCATGGAGCTGAACCCCAGCAGAGCGGGATTGGGATAACAGCACGGAGCCTGGGATCACCCCATGGAGCTGAGCCCCAGCAGACTGGGATCGGGATAACCCCATGGGGCCAAACAGCAACAGAGTGGGATCGGGATCACCCTATGGAGCTGAACCCCAGCAGAGCGGGACCGGGATCACCCCATGGAGCTGAACCCCAGCAGAGCGGGATCAGGATCACCCCATGGAGCTGAGCCCCAGCAGAGCAGGATCGGGATCACCCCATGGAGCTGAACCCCAGCAGAGCAGGATTGGGATCACCCCATGGAGCTGAACCCCAGCAGAGCAGGATTGGGATCACCCCACGGAGCTGAGCCCCAGCAGAGCGGGATCGGGATCACCCCAAGGAGCTGAACCCCAGCAGAGCGGGATCGGGATCACCCCATGGAGCTGAGCCCCAGCAGAGCGGGATCAGGATCACCCCATGGAGCTGAGCCCCAGCAGAGCAGGATCGGGATCACCCCATGGAGCCAAACAGCAACAGAGCAGGATCGGGATCACCCTATGGAGCTGAACCCCAGCAGAGCGGGATCAGGATCACCCCATGGAGCTGAACCCCAGCAGAGCGGGATCGGGATCACCCTATGGAGCTGAGCCCCAGCAGAGCAGGATCGGGATCACCCCATGGAGCTGAACCCCAGCAGAGCAGGATCGGGATCACCCCATGGAGCTGAACCCCAGCAGAGTGGGATCGGGATCACCCCATGGAGCTGAACCCTAGCAGAGCAGGATTGGGATCACCCCATGGAGCTGAGCCCCAGCAGAGCGGGATCGGGATCACCCCATGGAGCTGAACCCCAGCAGAGCAGGATCGGGATCACACTATGGAGCTGAACCCCAGCAGAGTGGGATCGGGATCACCCCATGGAGCTGAACCCCAGCAGAGCGGGATCGGGATCACACTATGGAGCTGAACCCCAGCAGAGCAGAATCGGGATCACCCCATGGAGCTGAACCCCAGCAGAGCAGGATCGGGATCACCCCATGGAGCTGAACCCCAGCAGAGCGGGATCGGGATCACCCCATGGAGCTGAACCCCAGCAGAGCAGGATCGGGATCACCCCATGGAGCTGAACCCCAGCAGAGCGGGATCGGGATCACCCCATGGAGCTGAGCCCCAGCAGAGCAGGATCGGGATCACCCCATGGAGCTGAACCCCAGCAGAGCGGGATCGGGATCACCCCATGGAGCTGAGCCCCAGCAGAGCAGGATCGGGATCACACTATGGAGCTGAACCCCAGCAGAGCAGGATCGGGATCACCCCACGGAGCTGAGCCCCAGCAGAGCAGGATCGGGATCACACTATGGAGCTGAACCCCAGCAGAGCGGGATCAGGATCACCCCATGGAGCTGAGCCCCAGCAGAGCAGGATCGGGATCACCCCATGGAGCTGAACCCCAGCAGAGCAGGATTGGGATCACCCCATGGAGCTGAACCCCAGCAGAGCAGGATTGGGATCACCCCATGGAGCTGAACCCCAGCAGAGCGGGATCGGGATCACCCCATGGAGCTGAACCCCAGCAGAGCAGGATCGGGATCACCCCATGGAGCTGAACCCCAGCAGAGCAGGATCGGGATCACCCCATGGAGCTGAACCCCAGCAGAGCGGGATCGGGATCACCCCAAGGAGCTGAACCCCAGCAGAGCGGGATCAGGATCACCCCATGGAGCTGAACCCCAGCAGAGCAGGATCGGGATCACCCCATGGAGCCAAACAGCAACAGAGCAGGATCGGGATCACCCTATGGAGCTGAGCCCCAGCAGAGCAGGATCGGGATCACCCCATGGAGCTGAGTCCCTGCAGAGCAGGATCGGGATCACCCTATGGAGCTGAACCCCAGCAGAGCAGGATCGGGATCACCCCACGGAGCTGAGCCCCAGCAGAGTGGGATCGGGATCACCCTATGGAGCTGAGCCCCAGCAGAGCAGGATCGGGATCACCCCATGGAGCTGAGTCCCAGCAGAGCAGGATTGGGATCACCCCATGGAGCTGAACCCCAGCAGAGCGGGATCGGGATCACCCCATGGAGCTGAACCCCAGCAGAGCAGGATCGGGATCACCCCATGGAGCTGAGCCCCAGCAGAGCAGGATCGGGATCACCCTATGGAGCTGAGTCCCAGCAGAGCAGGATCGGGATCACCCCACGGAGCTGAGCCCCAGCAGAGCAGGATCGGGATCACCCCATGGAGCTGAGTCCCAGCAGAGCAGGATTGGGATCACCCCATGGAGCTGAACCCCAGCAGAGCAGGATTGGGATCACCCCATGGAGCTGAGCCCCAGCAGAGCAGGATCGGGATCACCCCATGGAGCTGAGTCCCAGCAGAGCAGGATTGGGATCACCCCATGGAGCTGAACCCCAGCAGAGCAGGATCGGGATCACCCCATGGAGCTGAGCCCCAGCAGAGCAGGATCGGGATCACCCCACGGAGCTGAGCCCCAGCAGAGCAGGATCGGGATCACACTATGGAACTGAACCCCAGCAGAGCAGGATCGGGATCACCCCATGGAGCTGAACCCCAGCAGAGCGGGATCGGGATCACCCCATGGAGCTGAGCCCCAGCAGAGCAGGATCGGGATCACCTTATGGAGCTGAGTCCCAGCAGAGCGGGATTGGGAATCACAACACAGAGCCAAGCGAGACCGGGATGCTCTGCGGAGCCAAACCTCAGCCGGACGAGCAGCAGCGATGAGCCGAGCAGCCCTGTCCCCATCCCTGTCCCCACTGCCCCCAGAGACTCAGGGGACCCCGATCCCCATCATTGGGGACCGGGGTAACCGCAACCCCCGCTTTGCGGCTGCTGCCATGCTCGTGCCCCCCAGCCCAGCAGCCGTTTTGGGGGGACACAGGACGCTGTTCCAGGGTCCCCGCAGCCCTCGGCCAGCACAGAGCAGGGGTCCTGGCCCCTCAAAAGCCACTGCCCCCCCCCCCCCCCTTCCCCATGAAAGCATCAACAGCCACGGCAGCAGAGGACGGGGCTGGGGTCGTGGGGACAGGGACCCGCGGCACCTCGGAAAGGGGTCCCCTCACCTGGTTTTCAGCCGGGAGCCGCGGCATGGAGGCAGCGCGGCCGTGACCCTCCATGGGCAAGTAGTCACTGTCCGAGTAGCCATCCTTGGCCATCTCGCGCATCTCCACCAGCTACGGAGGCGGCAGGGAGGGACACGGCTGTCAGCGGGGGAAACTGAGGCACGGGGGTGGACGTGGGGGAGACGGGGACCCCGGGGACGCAGAGAAGGGATGGATGTGGGGGAGATGGAGACCTTCAGGGATGCAGAGGAGGGATGGATGTGGGGGAGATGGGGACCTTTGGGGACCCTCAGGGACGCAGAGGAGGGATGGATGTGGGGGAGATGGAGACCTTCAGGGATGCAGAGGAGGGATGGATGTGGGGGAGATGGGGACCTTTGGGGACCCTCAGGGACACAGAGGAGGATGGATGTGGGGGAGATGGGGACCTTCGGGGACCCTCGGGGACGCAGAGGAGGATGGATATGGGGAACATGGGGACATAGGGACCCTCGAGGACACAGAGGAGGGACAGATGTGGGGGAGATGGAGACATCGGGACCCTGGGAACAGAGAGGAGGGATGGATGTGGGGGACACGAGGACCTTTGGGGACCCTCGGGGACACAGAGGAGGATGGATGTGGGGGAGATGGGGACCTTCGGGGACCCTCGGGGACGCAGAGGAGGATGGATATGGGGAACATGGGGACATAGGGACCCTCGAGGACACAGAGGAGGGACAGATGTGGGGGAGATGGAGAGATCGGGACCCTGGGAACAGAGAGGAGGGATGGATGTGGGGGACACGAGGACCTTTGGGGACCCTCGGAGACACAGAGGAGGGATGGATATGGGGAACATGGGGACATAGGGACCCTGGAGACAGAGGGGAGGGAAGGATGTGGGGGAGATGGAGACATGGGGACCCTCGGGGACACCAGGGAGAGTCGCATATGGGGGCCACGGGGATCCCAGGTGGCTCAGCCCCTCACCTGGGAGTTGGGGCGGCTGTTGGGGACGTCCTCGGGGTGTCCTCGCTCCGGGCTCCAGGTCCCCGTCTTCTGGAACATCTCCTGGGCTCGCTGGGTGACCCAGGACTCGCTCTCCTTCAGGCCCCCGTCCCGTGCAGCCCTGGGGACACAGGTGGCTCAGCCCCATCCCCGCTGCCCCGCGTGGGGCAGGATGAGACCCACGGCACTTACAGCCCCGTCCCCGGCTCGGCCAACGTCCCCGGGTCTGGCCCCGGTGTCCCCTCCTGCGTGGGTGACGGTGGCTCCATGCGCTGGAACATCAGCGGCGTCCGGTTCTGCGGGGACACGAGAGGCTGGGGACGTGGCGGGGACACCGGGAGGGGACGGAGATGGAATATAGGGGCGTGGGGAGAGGATGGAGGTGGGATGGGGACAAGACTGGGATGGGGACACTGGAGGGATGTTTGGGGATGGGGACACTGGAGGGATCCTCAGGGATGGGGACATGGGGACGAGATGGGGACACTGGAGGGATCCTTGGGGATGGGGACACAAAGATGGGATGGAGCTGGGATGTTTGGAGAAGGGGATGGGGACGCTGGAGAGATGTAGGAAGGGGACAGGGCCTGGATGGGGACACTGGGGGGACTTGGAAAGGGGACAAGACTAGGATAGGGATGCTGGGGGGACTTGGGGATGGGGACACAAAGATGGGATGGAGCTGGGACTCTTGGAGAAGGGGATAGGGACACTGGAGGGAGTTGGGAAGGGGACAAGATTTGGATGGGGACACTGGAGGGATCCTTGGGGTTAGGATAGAGCCAAGATGCTTGGGGACAGGATGGGGACACTTGAGGGACTTGGGAAGGGGACAAGACTGGGATAGGGACACTGGAGGGATGGTTGAGGATGGGGACACAAAGGTGGGATGGAGCTGGGATGCTTGGAGAAGGGGATGGGGACACTGGAGAGATGTAGGAAGGGGACAGGGATGGGATAGGGACACCTGAGGGACATTTGGGGACACTGGAGGAACTTGGGAAGGGGACAAGACTGGGATGGGACGACAAGACCAGAGGGATCCTTGTGGATAGGATGGAACTGAGATGCTTGCAGACGGGGACGCCGGAGGGACTTGGGAAGGGGACAAGCCTGGGATGGGGCTGTGGCAGACGGCAGAGGAGAAGGTGGCTCTGGGCTGGGACCCTGGAGGGACACGAGGAGGGGACGGAGCTGGGATGGGGACAAGTTTTGGCGGCAGGGGGGGGTGGCGTGGGTCCCACCTGCTCCTCCCGCATGGCCTGCAGCTTCTTGGCTTTGCTCTGCCGGTAATACTCCATGATCATCATCGCGGCGTAGATCTTCCCCACCGTCAGGTCGGTGGCTGCGGGAGCAGAAGGTGAGGAGGAGGGACACGGATGGGGACAGGGCTGGGGACAAGGACCGGGGTTGGGGGGGGCGGGGAGGGGTGTCCCTTACACTTGTGGGGAGTGACGAGCAGGTCCAGGTTTTTGGGGGACAGGTTGGGCCAGATGGCGATCATCTCCTTGCGCAGCTCGGCGTCCATCTGCTGCTTGTCCGCTCCGCCTGTGGAGACGGGGCTGAGATTGGTGTCCCCAATCCCAGGGTGACACCCCTGTCGTCCCCAACCCGGGACCTCCATCCCCTCACCCTCATTTCTCTCCATCCCCCAGGGTGACACCCCTGTCCCCCCCCCCAGTACCCCTATCCCCTCCCCTGGGACTCCTGTCCCCCCACCCTGATTTCTCCCCATCCCCCAGGATGACTCCCCTGTTCCCCCACCCCGGGACCCTTGTCCCCCACCCCTCAAGGTCCTTGTCCCCCACCCTTCAGGGTCCTTGTCACCGGAGTCCCACTCCCCATCCCCTCAAGGACTCTCATCCCCATCCTTCCAGGGTCCCTGTCCCCCAAGTCTCCATCTCCATCTTCTCAAGGACCTTTGTCCCCATCCCTCCAAGATCCTGGTCCCCAGAGTCCCTGGTCCCTAGAGTTCCTGTCCCCAACCCTCGGGGTCCTTGTCACCCGCGTCCCACTCCCCATCCCCTCAAGGACTCTCATCCTCATCCCTCCAGAGTCCCTGTCCCCCAGGTCTCCATCTCCATCTTCTCAAGGACCTTTGTCTCCATCCCTCCAAGACCCTGGTCCCTAGAGTCCCTGGTCCCCAGAGTCCCTGTCCCCCACCCCTCAGGGGCCCTGTCCCCCACCCCTCAGGGTCCTTGTCACCGGAGTCCCACTCCCCATCCCCTCAAGGACTCTCATCCCCATCCTTCCAGAGTCCCTGTCCCCCACGTCTCCATCTCCATCTTCTCAAGGACCTTTGTCCCCATCCCTCCAAGATCCTGGTCCCCAGAGTCCCTGGTCCCTAGAGTTCCTGTCCCCAACCCTCGGGGTCCTTGTCACCCGCGTCCCACTCCCCATCCCCTCAAGGACTCTCATCCTCATCCCTCCAGGGTCCCTGTCCCCCAGGTCTCCATCTCCATCTTCTCAAGGACCTTTGTCTCCATCCCTCCAAGACCTTGGTCCCTAGAGTCCCTGGTCCCCAGAGTCCCTGTCCCCCACCCCTCAGGGGCCCTGTCCCCCACCCCTCAGGGTCCTTGTCACCGGAGTCCCACTCCCCATCCCCTCAAGGACTCTCATCCCCATCCTTCCAGAGTCCCTGTCCCCCACGTCTCCATCTCCATCTTCTCAAGGACCTTTGTCTCCATCCCTCCAAGACCCTGGTCCCTAGAGTCCCTGGTCCCCAGAGTCCCTGTCCCCAACCCCTCAGGGGCCCTGTCCCTGTGTCCCCATCCCCTCGCGGACCCTCGTCCCCCCTCCCCAGTCCCCGTCCCCCCCTGCCTTTGGCGATCTTGATGTCGAGGGCCGTGCGGATCAAGGCCATGAGGGTGGAATTGAAGTGGACGGTGTTGTCATCGGCCACCGGCAGGTCCATGCGGAGCAGCCGCTGGGGGGGCCGAGCAGCACCGAGAGGGGGGATGTTGAAGGTTTTTTTTTGGGG
Organism: Clamator glandarius; assembly: GCA_033459285.1. Classification (NCBI taxonomy): domain Eukaryota; kingdom Metazoa; phylum Chordata; class Aves; order Cuculiformes; family Cuculidae; genus Clamator; species Clamator glandarius. The sequence goes on along the minus strand of JAUNZM010002172.1, from coordinate 35,629 downwards.
GGGGGGGGGGGGAAGAAAAACCCAAATCAGCTGTGACCTCCCCATTTTTCCGCGCCCGGGGGGCTGGCGAGAAGGCGGGGGCCACTCCACAGACAGTGGGGAAACTGAGGCACGCGCCCCATTGCCCTCCCTGAGATCCCCCCCCCCCCACCTCAGAAATACCCCCCCCCCCCACCAATACCCCCCCCCCCCCGCCTTCTCCCTCGGCCGCTGCCCCCGGACCCCCGCGAGCTGCCCGGGGTGGGGGGCACAGCCAAGCGGGATCCCGGGGTGATTTTTTTTTTTGGGGGGGGGGGGTCATTGCATGCAGCGGGCGGCGCATGCAGCAAGGATTTTTTTTTTTGGGGGGGGTGGGGGGAGTGAATCATTCCCAGCTCTGGGAATTGGGGGGGGGGGGGTGGTTCTGGGGGTGCAAACCAGTATCCTGGGGGCGGGGAGCCATGCTCGGCCTTGGGGGGGGGGGGGGGGGGGGGAAGAAGCGATGAGTTTGCCAGGCCTCAGCACACCCCCCCTTCCCACATCCCCCCCCCCCCTCCCCTTCCTCAGCTCCCAGAGCCAAGCAGGTGTTGGGGGGCCCCCCCGAAAAAGGGCAAGGACCCCCCCCATGCTGGTATTTGGGGGGGTGCAGAGCAAGGAGCGAGCAATTCCGATGGGGAAACTGAGGCAAGGAGATGGGGGGGGCCCCATGCCGCCCCCCCCCCCAGTGCCCCCCCTCTCACAATGCAGCCCCCGAGCACCCATAACCCCCATTTTTTTGGGGGGGGGCACGGGCCGTGCAGCAGCCGGGGGGGTCGGGGGGTTCAGTGCTAGGAAAGGGGGGGGCCGGGGGCAGGGATTGGGGGGCAGGGGGGGTGCTGCAGGGATGGGGGGGTGGGATGGGGGGGCTAAAAATGGGCTGCGCTGGGCAAGGGGGCTCTGACCCCCATGGGGACCCCCAGTATGGTGGGGGGGGACCCCAAATAGGGATGGGGGGGGGCTGAGCCCCAAGGGGACCCAAAATAGGGGATTTTGGGAGGGCTGAGCCCATGGGGACCCCAAAATCAGAGATCCTGAGGGGGGGGCTGAGCCCCATGGGGACCCCAAATAGAGGATCTTGGGGGGGTGAGCCCCATGGGGACCCCAAATAGGGGTTTGGGGGGGGCCTGAACCCCATGGGGACCCCAAATAGGGGTTCAGAGGGGGGCTGAGCCCCATGGGGACCCCAAATAGGGGATCTTGGGGGGGGCTGAGCCCCCTGGGGACCCCAAATAGAGGATCGGCAGGGGGGGCTGAGCCCCATGGAAACCCAAAATAGAGGATCTTGGGGGGTGTGAGCCCCAAAATCAGAGATCCTGAGGCGGGGTCTTAGCCCCATAGGGGATCTGTGGGGGACTGAGCCCCATAGGGACCCCAAATAGGGGATCTGGGGGGGGGGTGCTCTCTGAGCCCCATTGGGACCCAGATTGTGGCTTCGGAGGGGGCTGAGTCCCACAGGGACCCCAAAATCAGAGATCCTGGGGGGGGGCTGTCTGAGCCCCACGGGGACCCCTCCCAAATTGTGGCTTTGGGGGGATGCTGAGCCCCATGAAACCCCAAACTGTGGCTTCGGGGGGGCCATCTGAGCCTCATGGGGACCCCAAATTGGGGATTGAGGGGGCCAAGCCCCAAGGGGACCCCAAAATCAAAGATCCTCGGGGGGGCCATCTGAGCCCCATGGGGACCCCCCAAATTGTGGCTTTGGGGGGTTGCTGAGCCCCATGGGGAACCCAAAGTTGGGATCGGGGGGGTTCTGAGCCAGTAGGGGGTCCCCCAATTGAGGGTTTCTTGGGGACAGAGCCCCATAGGGGACCCCAAAATCAGAGATCCTGGGGGGGTTCTGTCTGAGCCGCATGGAGACCCCCCCAAATTGTGGCTTTGGGGGGATGCTGAGCCCCATGGGGACCCCAAACTGTGGCTTCGGGGGGGCTGAGCCCCATGCAGACCCCAATGTTGGGATCGGGGGGGTTCTGAGCCAATGGAGGGGGGTCCCCCAATTGAGGGTTTCTGGGGGGCTGAGCCCCAAGGGGACACCATATTGGGGATCTGGGGAGGGGTCTGAGCCCCAAGGGGACCCCAAAACCAGAGAACCTGGGACGGGGGCATCTGAGCCCCATGGGGACCCCAAATTGTGGCTTTGGGGGGGGCTGAGCCCCATAGGGACCCCAAATAGGAGATTAAGAGGGGGCTCAGCCCCATGGGGACCCCAAATTAGGGATTTCAGGGTGGGGGCTGAGCTCCACGGGGACCCCAAAATCAGACATCCTGGAGGAGGACTGTCTGAGCCCCATGGGGACCCCAGATTGTGGACTGGGGGGGGCTGAGCCCCATGGGAGCCCCAGAGTTGGGATCGGGGTGTTCTGAGCCAATGGGGGGGGATCCCCTCAATTGAGGGTTACTGGGGGTCTGAGCCCCAGGGTGAGGGGGGGTCCCAAAATCAGAGATGCTGGAGGTGGGGGGGCTGTCTGAGCCCCATGGGGACCCCAGATTGAGGACTGGGGGGGGCTGAGCCCCATGGGAGCCCCAGAGTTGGGATCGGGGGGGTTCTGAGCCAATAGGGGGGGGGGGGTCCCCTCAATTGAGGGTTTCTCGGGGTCTGAGCCCCATGGGGGGGGGGGGGGAGGGGTTCCAAAATCAGAGATGCTGGAGGTGGGGGGGCTATCTGAGCCCCATGGGGACCCCAGATTGTGGCTTAAGGGGGGGTCTGAGCCCCATTGGGACCCCAAATAGTGGCTCTTGGGTGGGGGGGGGGGGGGGCTGAGCCCCACGGAGTGTCCCCAATTGAGGGGTCCATCCCTGAGCCCCCAGTCCCCCAGCAGGTGTGTGAGGGGGTGTAGAGAAGGGGGGGGGGGGGGGGGGAATGTCTCAGGCTCTTGGGGTGCTGATCTTACCCAGCCTGTCCTGGGTTGGGGGGGGCCGCGCGGAGGCTCCTGGCGGCCAGAGGAGGAGGAGAAAAATACCACCGCCAAAAAAAATAAAATAAAATAAAATAAAAAAAGACCAAATCCACACCCACCCCCCCCCCCCAAAAAAAAAAAAAAAAAAAAAAAAAAAAAAAAAAAAAAAAAGAGCAACCGAGCAGCATCGGTGCCGGCGCTGGGGCCCGGGGGGGGCTGGGATTGGGATGGGGGGGTTTATTCTACCTTATAAGCAACACGGGGTGGGCATTTCTTGCCTAAACCCAGGGGTGGGGACATGTGTCTCAGCATTTCATACATGTCCATGAGTGTCAGGCGGCCCCTGGGGGGGGAGAGAAGGAAGAGACGTCGGAGAGAAGAGGAACGAGGGGCGAGACGCGGGGTGGGGGGGTAAAAAAAAAAAAAAAACAAAAAAAAAAAAAAACAGGGGGGAAAAGAACCTGAGTAAGGGGGTGAAGAACCTCAGGGCTGCGAGAAAATGAGGGGAAAGGAGGGGGAAGAAGTGGGAGAGGTGGAGAAGAACTCAAAGAGATGGAGAAGAACCCAAAGAGATGGAGAAGAACTCAAAGAGATGGAGAAGAACTCAAAGAGATGGAGAAGAACTCAAAGAGGTGGAGAAGAACCCAAAGAGATGGAGAAGAACTCAAAGAGGTGGAGAAGAACTCAAAGAGGTGGAGAAGAACTCAAAGAGGTGGAGAAGAACCCAAAGAGATGGAGAAGAACTCAAAGAGGTGGAAAGGAACACAAAGAAGTGGAGAAGAACTCAAAGAGGTGGAGAAGAACTCAGAGAGGTGGAAAAGAACTCAGAAAGGTGGAGAAGAACTCAAAGAGGTGGAGGAGAAACCAAAGAGATGGAGAAGAACTCAAAGAGGTGGAGAAGAACCCAAAGAGATGGAGAAGAACTCAAAGAGGTGGAGAAGAACTCAAAGAGGTGGAAAGGAACACAAAGAAGTGGAGAAGAACTCAAAGAGGTGGAGAAGAACTCAGAGAGGTGGAGAAGAACTCAAAGAGGTGGAGGAGAAACAAAGAGGTGGAAACGAAATGAAAGAGATGGAGAAGAACTCCAAGAGGTGGAATAGAACTCAAAGAGGTGGAGAAGAACTCAAAGAGGTGGAGAAGAACTCAGAAAGGTGGAGAAGAACTCAAAGAGGTGGAGAAGAACTCAAAGTGGTGGAGAAGAAATGAAAGAGGTGGAGAAGAACTCAGAAAGGTGGAGAAAAACTCAAAGAGGTGGAGAAGAACTCAAAGTGGTGGAGAAGAAATGAAAGAGATGGAGAAGAACTCAAAGAGGTGGAGAAGAACTCAGAGGTGGAGAAGAACTCAAAGAGGTGGAGAAGAACTCAAAGAGGTGGAGAAGAACTCAAAGAGGTGGAGAAGAACTCAAAGAGGTGGAGAAGAACTCAAAGAGGTGGAGAAGAATCCTAATAATATGGAAAATAAGGGTAATAATGAGGAAAATAAGGTGAGTAATGAGGAAATAGGGCTAATAATGTAGGAAATAAGGCTACTAAAGTGGGAAATAAGGCGAATAATGAGGAAAATAAGGCAAATAATGAGGAAATAGGGCTAATAATGTAGGAAATAAGGCTACTAAAGTGGGAAATAAGGCGAATAATGAGGAAAATAAGGCGAATAATGAGGAAAATAAGGCGAATAATGTGGAAACAAGGCTAATAATGTGGAAATAAGGCTACCAAAGTGGGAAATAAGGCTACTAATCACGAAAATAAAGCCAACAATGCGGAAAATAAAGCTAACCTTGTGGGAAGGGCCCCTGCTAAGGCCCCGCGAGGAGGAGGAGGAGGAGGAGGAGGAGGGGGGTTGGGGTTGGGGGGGGGAGGAAGGCGCCGGCAGCCCCGGGGGGTGCCTGAAGCAGAGCTGGGGGGGCTCCATGCGGGGCCGCCGGGGGGGCAGTATATATATATATAGAACGGGTCCTATATATATGGCGAGTCCGGCTGCGGCGTCATGCCGGGGTTGGGGGGGGGGGCTTTTGGTTTGGTTTTTTTTTTGGTTTTTTGGGGTTTTTTGGGTTTTTTTTTTTTTTTTTTGGGGGGGGTGAAGGGGGGAAAGTCAAACCTTGCAGGCAACCCTATGGGGGCATTTCTTGCCCAAGCCCAGGGGGGGAGAAATCACGCGCAACAAACTGTACATGTCCTTATAGTGAATGCGGCCGCTGGAAGAGAATAGAGTGTGTTAGTGCGGGGGGGGGCACCGGGGAAACTGAGGCACGGGGGGGGGCTGAGAGACTGAGGAGACTGAGGGAGTGGGGAAACTGAGGCACGGGGGGGGCTGAGAGACTGAGGGAGTGGGGAAACTGAGGCACGGGGGGGCTGAAAGACTGAGGGAGTGGGGAAACTGAGGCACGGGGGGGCTGAGAGACTGAGGGAGTGGGGAAACTGAGGCACGGGGGGGGCTGAAAGACTGAGGGAGTGGGGAAACTGAGGCACGGAGGGGGCTGAGAGACTGGGGGAGTGGGGAAACTGAGGCACGGGGGGGCTGAAAGACTGAGGGAGTGGGGAAACTGAGGCACGGGAGGGGCTGAGAGATTGAGGGAGTGGGGAAACTGAGGCACGGGGGGGCTGAGAGATTGAGGGAGTGGGGAAACTGAGGCACGGGGGGGCTGAAAGACTGAGGGAGTGGGGAAACTGAGGCACGGGGGGTCTGAGAGACTGAGGAACTGGGGAAACTGAGGCACAGGGGGGCTGAAAGACTGAGGGAGTGGGGAAACTGAGGCACGGGGGGGCTGAAAGACTGAGGGAGTGGGGAAACTGAGGCACGGAGGGGGCTGAGAGACTGGGGGAGTGGGGAAACTGAGGCACGGGGGGGCTGAAAGACTGAGGGAGTGGGGAAACTGAGGCACGGGAGGGGCTGAGAGATTGAGGGAGTGGGGAAACTGAGGCACGGGGGGGCTGAGAGATTGAGGGAGTGGGGAAACTGAGGCACGGGGGGGCTGAAAGACTGAGGGAGTGGGGAAACTGAGGCACGGGGGGTCTGAGAGACTGAGGAACTGGGGAAACTGAGGCACAGGGGGGCTGAAAGACTGAGGGAGTGGGGAAACTGAGGCACGGGGGGGCTGAAAGACTGAGGAGACTGAGGGAGTGGGGAAACTGAGGCACGGGGGGGCTGAAAGACTGAGGGAGTGGGGAAACTGAGGCACGGAGGGGGCTGAGAGACTGGGGGAGTGGGGAAACTGAGGCACGGGGGGGCTGAAAGACTGAGGGAGTGGGGAAACTGAGGCACGGGGGGGGCTGAGAGACTGGGGAAACTGAGGAACTGGGGAAACTGAGGCACGGGGGGGCTGAGAGACTGAGGGAGCGGGGAAACTGAGGCACGGGGGGGCTGAGAGACTGAGGGAGTGGGGAAACTGAGGCACGGGGGGGCTGAAAGACTGAGGGAGTGGGGAAACTGAGGCACGGGGGGGCTGAGAGACTGAGGGAGTGGGGAAACTGAGGCACGGGGGGGCTGAAAGACTGAGGGAGTGGGGAAACTGAGGCACGGGGGGGCTGAGAGACTGAGGGAGTGGGGAAACTGAGGCACGGGGGGGCTGAGAGACTGAGGGAGTGGGGAAACTGAGGCACAGGGGGGGCTGAAAGACTGAGGGAGTGGGGAAACTGAGGCACGGGGGGGCTGAAAGACTGAGGGAGTGGGGAAACTGAGGCACGGGGGTGCTGAGAGACTGAGGGAGTGGGGAAACTGAGGCACGGGGGGGCTGAAAGACTGAGGGAGTGGGGAAACTGAGGCACGGGGGGGCTGAGAGACTGAGGGAGTGGGGAAACTGAGGCACGGGGGGGCTGAGAGACTGAGGGAGTGGGGAAACTGAGGCACGGGGGGGCTGAAAGACTGAGGGAGTGGGGAAACTGAGGCACGGGGGGGGCTGAGAGACTGGGGAAACTGAGGAACTGGGGAAACTGAGGCACGGGGGGGCTGAGAGACTGAGGGAGCGGGGAAACTGAGGCACGGGGGGGGGCTGAGAGATTGAGGGAGTGGGGAAACTGAGGCACGGGGGGGCTGAAAGACTGAGGGAGTGGGGAAACTGAGGCACGGGGGGGGCTGAAAGACTGAGGGAGTGGGGAAACTGAGGCACGGGGGGGGGGCTGAAAGACTGAGGAGACTGAGGGAGTGGGGAAACTGAGGCACGGGGAGGGCTGAGAGACTGAGGGAGTGGGGAAACTGAGGCACAGGGGGGCTGAGAGACTGAGGGAGTGGGGAAACTGAGGCACAGGGGGGCTGAGAGACTGAGGGAGTGGGGAAACTGAGGCACGGGGGGGCTGAGAGACTGAGGGAGTGGGGAAACTGAGGCACGGGGGGGTGAGAGACTGAGGGAGTCGGGAAACTGAGGCACGGGGGGGGGCTAAGAGACTGAGGGAGTGGGGAAACTGAGGCACGGGGGGGTGAGAGACTGAGGGAGTCGGGAAACTGAGGCACGGGGGGGGCTGAGAGATTGAGGGAGTCGGGAAACTGAGGCACGGGGGGGGGCTGAGAGACTGGGGGAGTGGGGAAACTGAGGCACGGGGGGGCTGAGAGATTGAGGGAGTGGGGAAACTGAGGCACGGGGGGGCTGAGAGACTGAGGGAGTGGGGAAACTGAGGCACGGGGGGGGCTGAGAGATTGAGGGAATGGGGAAACTGAGGCACGGGGGGGCTGAGAGATTGAGGGAGTGGGGAAACTGAGGCACGGGGGGCTGAGAGACTGAGGGAGTGGGGAAACTGAGGCACGGGGGGGCTGAGAGACTGAGGAACTGGGGAAACTGAGGCACGGGGGGGGCTGAAAGACTGAGGGAGTGGGGAAACTGAGGCACGGGGGGGGGCTGAGAGATTGAGGGAGTGGGGAAACTGAGGCACGGGGGGGCTGAAAGACTGAGGGAGTGGGGAAACTGAGGCACGGGGGGGGCTGAGAGACTGGGGAAACTGAGGAACTGGGGAAACTGAGGCACGGGGGGGCTGAGAGACTGAGGGAGCGGGGAAACTGAGGCACGGGGGGGGGCTGAGAGATTGAGGGAGTGGGGAAACTGAGGCACGGGGGGGCTGAAAGACTGAGGGAGTGGGGAAACTGAGGCACGGGGGGGGCTGAAAGACTGAGGGAGTGGGGAAACTGAGGCACGGGGGGGGGCTGAAAGACTGAGGAGACTGAGGGAGTGGGGAAACTGAGGCACGGGGGGGGCTGAGAGACTGAGGGAGTGGGGAAACTGAGGCACAGGGGGGCTGAAAGACTGAGGGAGTGGGGAAACTGAGGCACGGGGGGGCTGAGAGACTGAGGGAGTGGGGAAACTGAGGCACGGGGGGGTGAGAGACTGAGGGAGTCGGGAAACTGAGGCACGGGGGGGGCTAAGAGACTGAGGGAGTGGGGAAACTGAGGCACGGGGGGGTGAGAGACTGAGGGAGTCGGGAAACTGAGGCACGGGGGGGGCTGAGAGATTGAGGGAGTCGGGAAACTGAGGCACGGGGGGGGGCTGAGAGACTGGGGGAGTGGGGAAACTGAGGCACGGGGGGGCTGAGAGATTGAGGGAGTGGGGAAACTGAGGCACGGGGGGGCTGAGAGACTGAGGGAGTGGGGAAACTGAGGCACGGGGGGGCTGAGAGACTGAGGAACTGGGGAAACTGAGGCACAGGGGGGCTGAAAGACTGAGGGAGTGGGGAAACTGAGGCACGGGGGGGCTGAAAGACTGAGGAGACTGAGGGAGTGGGGAAACTGAGGCACGGGGGGGCTGAAAGACTGAGGGAGTGGGGAAACTGAGGCACGGAGGGGGCTGAGAGACTGGGGGAGTGGGGAAACTGAGGCACGGGGGGGCTGAAAGACTGAGGGAGTGGGGAAACTGAGGCACGGGAGGGGCTGAGAGACTGAGGAGACTGAGGGAGTGGGGAAACTGAGGCACGGGGGGGGCTGAGAGACTGGGGAAACTGAGGCACGGGGGGGCTGAGAGACTGAGGAGACTGAGGGAGTGGGGAAACTGAGGCACGGGGGGGCTGAGAGACTGGGGAAACTGAGGCACGGGGGGGCTGAAAGACTGAGGAGACTGAGGGAGTGGGGAAACTGAGGCACGGGGGGGCTGAAAGACTGAGGGAGTGGGGAAACTGAGGCACGGGGGGGGCTGAGAGATTGAGGGAGTCGGGAAACTGAGGCACGGGGGGGCTGAGAGATTGAGGGAGTGGGGAAACTGAGGCACGGGGGGGCTGAGAGACTGAGGGAGTGGGGAAACTGAGGCACGGGGGGGCTGAGAGATTGAGGGAGTGGGGAAACTGAGGCACGGGGGGGCTGAAAGACTGAGGGAGTGGGGAAACTGAGGCACGGGAGGGGCTGAGAGACTGAGGAGACTGAGGGAGTGGGGAAACTGAGGCACGGGGGGGGCTGAGAGACTGGGGGAGTGGGGAAACTGAGGCACGGGGGGGCTGAAAGACTGAGGGAGTGGGGAAACTGAGGCACGGGGGGGGCTGAAAGACTGAGGGAGTGGGGAAACTGAGGCACGGGGGGGGCTGAGAGACTGGGGAAACTGAGGCACGGGGGGGCTGAAAGACTGAGGAGACTGAGGGAGTGGGGAAACTGAGGCACGGGGGGTCTGAGAGACTGGGGAAACTGAGGCACGGGGGGGCTGAAAGACTGAGGAGACTGAGGGAGTGGGGAAACTGAGGCACGGGGGGTCTGAGAGACTGAGGAACTGGGGAAACTGAGGCACGGGGGGGCTGAAAGACTGAGGGAGTGAGGAAACTGAGGCACGGGGGGGCTGAAAGACTGAGGAGACTGAGGGAGTGGGGAAACTGAGGCACGGGGGGGCTGAAAGACTGAGGGAGTGGGGAAACTGAGGCACGGGGGGGGCTGAGAGACTGAGGGAGTGGGGAAACTGAGGCACGGGGGGGCTGAGAGACTGAGGGAGTGGGGAAACTGAGGCACGGGGGGGCTGAGAGACTGAGGGAGTGGGGAAACTGAGGCACAGGGGGGCTGAGAGACTGAGGGAGTGGGGAAACTGAGGCACAAGGGGGGATTGAGGTATGGGGGTGCTGAGGAACTGGGGAAACTGAGGCACAGAGGGGGCTGAGAAACTGGGGAAGCTGAGGCATGGGGGGGTGAGAGACTGAGGAACTGGGGAAACTGAGGCACAAGGGGGGGACTGAGGTATGGGGGTGCTGAGGAACTGGGGAAACTGAGGCACGGGGGGGTGAGAGACTGAGGAACTGGGGAAACTGAGGCACAAGGGAGGGACTGAGGTATGGGGGTGCTGAGGAACTGGGGAAACTGAGGCACGGGGGGTCTGAGAGACTGAGGAACTGGGGAAACTGAGGCACAGGGAGGCAGAGGTGCAGGGAAACTGTGGCATGGGGGGAAACTGAGGCACAAGGGGGGAAACGGAGGCACGAGGAGGGGAAATTGAGGCACGTAGGGGATGGGGAAACTGAGGCATGGGGGGAAGCAAGGGGTTGGGAAACCAAGGAAGAGGGAAACTGAGGAACCAGGGAAACTGAGGCACGAGGGCAGCAAAGGGGATGATAAAACCAAGGAATCGGGGAAACCGAGGCACTAGGTTAGCAAAACATCAGGGAAACGGAGGGGACGGGAAAGGGAGGGAGCAGGGAAACTGAGGAACCAGAGGAACTAGGGAAACTGAGGCACAGGGGAAACCAAGGAACTGGGGAAACTGAGGCACAGGGGACACTGAGGCACAGGAGAAATCAAGGAACTGGGGAAACTGAGGCACAGGGGAAACCAAGGAACTGGGGAAACTGAGGCACAGGGGAAACTGAGGCACAGGGGAAACCAAGGAACTGGGGAAACTGAGGCACAGGGGAAACTGAGGCACAGGGGAAACCAAGGAACTGGGGAAACTGAGGCACAGGGGAAACTGAGGCACAGGGGAAACCAAGGAACTGGGGAAACTGAGGCACAGGGGAAACTGAGGCATGGGGGAAACCAAGGAACTGGGGAAACTGAGGCACAGGGGCCTAGGGAGGAGGTTTGGGGCTGAGCTGGGGGTTGGCAGCACTGGGTACGCGGAGGGGGGGTTGTGGGGGGGAGCCTGTGGGGAGCCACCCTCCGGCTGCAGTCCTACTGGTCCCAGTATGGACCAGTTTGGGGAGCTGGGCCCCCTTTTTTGGGGAGCTGGCCCCTTTTGGGGGAGGGGGTCAGGACCTGGGGACACCCTCTTGGGGGGGACACACAGGCCCTGTGGGGGGGGTCAGGAGCTAGGGACACCCCCTGGAGGGGGGGGTCACAGACCGCAGGGGGGGTCAGGACTTGGGGACACCCCCTGGAGAGGGGGTCACAGACCCTGGTGGGGGGGTCAGGCCTTGGGGACACCCCCTGGAAGGGGACTCACAGACCCTAGCAGGGGGGTCAGGACCTGGGGACACCCCCTGGAGGGGGGGGGGTCACATACCGTAGGGGGGGGGCAGGACTTGGGGACACCCCCTGGAGAGGGGGTCACAGACCCTGGGTGGGGGTGAGGACTTGGGGACCCCCCCTGGAAGGGGTCACAGAGACTCTGGGGGGGGTCACAGAACCTGGGGAGGGGAGGTTCAGGACTTGGGGACACCCTCTTGTGGGGGGGGTCACAGACCGTAGAGGGGGGTCAGGACTTGACAGGGGGGTTCTGGACTTGGGGACACCCCCTGGGGGGGGGTCACAGACCCTGAGAGGGGGGTCAGGACGTGGGGACAGATCTTGGGGGGGGTCACAGAACCTGGGGAGGGGAGGTTCAGGACTTGGGGACACCCTCTTGTGGGGGGGGTCACAGACCGTAGAGGGGGGTCAGGACTTGACAGGGGGGTTCTGGACTTGGGGACACCCCCTGGGGGGGGGTCACAGACCCTGAGAGGGGGGTCAGGACGTGGGGACAGATCTTGGGGGGGTCACAGAACCTGGGGAGGGGAGGTTCAGGACTTGGGGACACCCTCTTGTGGGGGGGGTCACAGACCATAGAGGGGGGTCAGGACTTGACAGGGGGGTTCTGGACTTGGGGACACCCCCGTGGGGGGGGGATCACAGACCCTGAGAGGGGGGTCAGGACCTGGAGGGGGGTGTCAGGACCAAGGGACAGATCCTCGGGGGGGGTCACTGACCCTGGGGGGGTTGTCAGGATCTGGCGGGGGTGGGGGGGACACCCCCTTACAAGGTGCCACCCCCCGGGGGGGGCTTTTTAACCCTAGAGGACCCTATTGGTCCTCTTCCCGCGCCCCCCCAGCTCAATTCAGTGATGGAGAAGGAGGAGGGGGGGGTCACCATCCCTTGGGATTCCGGCAGTGGAGGTGTCGCCTTTTTTTTTTTTTTTCCCCTTTTTTTTTGTGTGTCCCCCCCCATTTATTCCCCCAAAACCCACCGGGGGGGGGGGGGGGGGGTCTGGGGGGGTCTCTTACCAGGCAGCGGGGTCGTACTCGGCCCAGACGCGGACGTACTCGTCCAGGTGATGTGGCCCCAGGATGGAGGAATCGCGCGTCAGGTACTCAAAATTATCCATGATGACGGCCACGAAGAGGTTCAGCATCTTGGAAAGAGTTGGGGGGGGGGGGGGGGCATCATCAGAAAGGGGGCTCTGAGCGCCCCCCCCCGCAAAAAAAAAAAAAAACCAAAAAAAAAACCCACCCCCAGGTTCTTACCAGGAAGGAGCAGAGGAAGATGAAGGAGACGAAGTAGAAGTAAGCGAACTCGTTGCCGCATTCGTCCTCCTTGATGCCCGAGTTCTGGTCGCAGGGCTTCCCGCTCAGGCACGACAACATGATCTCGTGCCAGGCCTCGCCCGTGGCGCTCCTGGGGGGGGTACAGGGGTCACCTGGGGGGGGGGCACCCCAAAAAAGGGGAGGGGGGGCAGTGGGGAGGAGCTGGAGGGCACTGGGATCCCCCAGTCGGTGATGGGAGCCTGCTGGGGGGATGTGCTGGGTACCAAAAGCGGCATCAGGTGGGGAGGGGGGGCACCAAAGGGGGGGAATTTGGGGGGGCACCAAGGGGGGGGACACCCCAAAAGGCGGGGGGGGCAGTGGGAGGATCCCAGGGGCCAGTGGGGAGGAGCTGGAGGGCACTGGGATCCCCCAGTCGGTGATGGGAGCCTGCTGGGGGGATGTGCTGGGTACCAAAAGCGGCATCAGGTGGGGAGGGGGGCACCAAAGGGGGGCAATTGGGGTGACCTCAAGTGGGGGGACACCCCAAAAAAGGGGAGGGGGGGCAGTGGGGAGGAGCTGGAGGGCACTGGGATCCCACAGTCGGTGATGGGAGCCTGCTGGGGGGATGTGCTGGGTACCAAAAGCGGCATCAGGTGGGGAGGGGGGGCACCAAAGGGGGAGAATTTGGGGGGGCACCAAGGGAGGGGAACCCCAAAAGGCGGGGGGGGCAGTGGGAGGATCCCAGGGGCCAGTGGGGAGGAGCTGGAGGGCACTGGGATCCCCCAGTCGGTGATGGGAGCCTGCTGGGGGGATGTGCTGGGTACCAAAAGCGGCATCAGGTGGGGAGGGGGGCACCAAAGGGGGGCAATTGGGGTGACCTCAAGTGGGGGGACACCCCAAAAAAGGGGAGGGGGGGCAGTGGGGAGGAGCTGGAGGGCACTGGGATCCCCCGGTCGGTGATGGGAGCCTGCTGGGGGGATGTGCTGGGTACCAAAAGCGGCATCAGGTGGAGAGGGGGGGCACCAAAGGGGGGGAATTTGGGGGGGCACCAAGGGGGGGGACACCCCAAAAGGCGGGGGGGGCAGTGGGAGGATCCCAGGGGCCAGTGGGGAGGAGCTGGAGGGCACTGGGATCCCCCAGTCGGTGATGGGAGCCTGCTGGGGGGATGTGCTGGGTACCAAAAGCGGCATCAGGTGGGGAGGGGGGCACCAAAGGGGGGCAATTGGGGTGACCTCAAGTGGGGGGACACCCCAAAAAAGGGGAGGGGGGGCAGTGGGGAGGAGCTGGAGGGCACTGGGATCCCCCGGTCGGTGATGGGAGCCTGCTGGGGGGATGTGCTGGGTACCAAAAGCGGCATCAGGTGGAGAGGGGGGGCACCAAAGGGGGGGAATTTGGGGGGGCACCAAGGGGGGGGACACCCCAAAAGGCGGGGGGGGCAGTGGGAGGATCCCAGGGGCCAGTGGGGAGGAGCTGGAGGGCACTGGGATCCCCCAGTCGGTGATGGGAGCCTGCTGGGGGGATGTGCTGGGTACCAAAAGCGGCATCAGGTGGAGAGGGGGGGCACCAAAGGGGGGGAATTTGGGGGGGCACCAAGGGGGGGGACACCCCAAAAGGCGGGGGGGGGCAGTGGGGGGATCCCAGGGGCCAGTGGGGAGGAGCTGGAGGGCACTGGGACTGCAATGGGAGGACACTGGGTGGCACTGGGTACGCCAGGTGGCACTGAGACTGCACTGGGGACACACACTGGTGTGGCCCTGGGTATCCCAGGTGGCACTGGGAGTGCCCTGGTGTGGCACTGAGTGGCACTAGGTACCCCAGTTGGCACTGGAGCCACACTAGGGAGACACTGGTGTGGCACTGGGTACACCAGGTGGCACTAGGAGTGCACTGGTGTGGCACTGGGTATCCCAGGTGGCACTGGGACCACATTGGGACCACACTGGTGTGGCACTGGGTATACCAGGTGGCACTGGGAGTGCACTGGTGTGGCACTGGGTGGCACTGGGTATCCCAGGTGGCACTGGGAGTGCACTGGTGTGGCACTGGGTAGCACTGGGTACGCCAGGTGGCACTGAGGCCACAGTGGTGTGGCACTGGGTGGCACTAGGTACCCCAGATGGCACTGAGGCCACACTGGAGGGAACACTGGTGTGGCACTGGGCACCCCAGGTGGCACTGAGGCCACACTGGTGTGGCACTGGGTGGCACTAGGTACCCCAGGTGGCACTGAGGCCACACTGGCGTGGCACTGGATACCCCAGGTGGCACTGAGGCCACACTGATGTGGCACTGGGTGGCACTGGGTACGCCAGGTGACATTGAGGCCACACTGGCGTGGCACTGGGTACGCCAGGTGGCACTGGGACTGCACTGGTGTGGCACTGGGTACGCCAGGTGACACTGAGGCCACACTGGCGTGGCACTGGATACCCCAGGTGGCACTGAGGCCACACTGATGTGGCACTGGGTGGCACTGGGTACGCCAGGTGACATTGAGGCCACACTGGCGTGGCACTGGGTACGCCAGGTGGCACTGGGACTGCACTGGTGTGGCACTGGGTACGCCAGGTGACACTGAGGCCACACTGGCGTGGCACTGGATACCCCAGGTGGCACTGAGGCCACACTGATGTGGCACTGGGTGGCACTGGGTACGCCAGGTGACACTGAGGCCACACTGGTGTGGCACTGGGTGGCACTAGGTACCCCAGGTGGCACTGAGGCCACACTGGCGTGGCACTGGATACCCCAGGTGGCACTGAGGCCACACTGATGTGGCACTGGGTGGCACTGGGTACGCCAGGTGACACTGAGGCCACACTGGCGTGGCACTGGGTACGCCAGGTGGCACTGGGACTGCACTGGTGTGGCACTGGGTAGCACTGGTTACCCCAGGTGGCACCGGCGCCGCCCTAGTGGGGGGTTGGCACTGGGTGTCACCGCGTGTCACCGGTCCCCGTGCCGCGGACGCACCGGAAGAGCAGCATGAGGGCCTGGAAGAAGGTGCGGAAGTTGTTGTGCTGGGTGATGGCCGACTCGTCATCCTCCTCCTCGATCCCGATGTTCCCGAAAACCTAGCGGGTGCGGAAGGGTTGGGGGGGGGGTGTCACAGGCTGGCTCGGGGTCGGGGGGGTGTCCAAGGGGGGGCTGGAAATTGGGGTGTGGGGGGTTCTCACCTGCATCCCGATGATGGCGTAGATGAAGAAGAGCATCGCGATGAGCAAGCACACGTAGGGCAGCGCCTGCGGCAAGAACCAGGCTGGTTAGGCAGCACCAAGATGCTCGACCCACCCATCCACCCACCCACCCACCCACCCCAAAAAAAAGTGTAGAAATTGGGGGGGTGGGGAGGACTCAAAGAAGGGTTTTGGGGGGTGGGTCTTGAGGGGGGGTGCACCTTGAAGGACTGGACGAAGGTCCAGAGCAGGATGCGGATGGTGTAGCCTTGGCGCAACAGCTTGATGAGCCGCGCGGCACGGAAGAGCCGAAGGAAGCTGAGGTTGATGAAGTTGTTCTGGGGGGGGGACACACACGGAGAGAGGGGGACACATGAGAATTGAGTGAGGGGCGTAGGACGAAGCCCCCCCCCAGCCCGAGTCCCAGCGGCGCCCACCTACCCCGAACTCCGTCACCAGGATATCCGTGATGCTGCCCAGCACCGTCACGAAGTCGAAGATGTTCCAGGCGTCGCGGAAATAATTCTGGGGGAGGGAAGGGGACGGGGTGGGGGGGACACCGGGCAGCGGGATGGGATCCCAGTTACCCGTGCACCGGCTCCCAGTATCCCAGTTACTTGTGCACCAGCTCCCAGTTACCCGTGCACCGGCTCCCAGCATCCCAGTTATTTGTGCACCAGCTCCCAGTTACCCGTGCACCGGCTCCCAGCATCCCAGTTACTTGTGCACCAGCTCCCAGTTACCCGTGCACCGGCTCCCAGTATCCCAGTTACTTGTGCACCAGCTCCCAGTTGCCCGTGCACCAGCTCCCAGCATCCCAGTTATTTGTGCACCAGCTCCCAGTTACCCGTGCACCGGCTCCCAGTATCCCAGTTACTTGTGCACCAGCTCCCAGTTACCCGTGCACCAGCTCCCAGCATCCCAGTTACTTGTGCACCAGCTCCCAGTTACCCGTGCACCGGCTCCCAGTATCCCAGTTACTTGTGCACCAGCTCCCAGTTGCCCGTGCACCAGCTCCCAGCATCCCAGTTATTTGTGCACCAGCTCCCAGTTACCCGTGCACCGGCTCCCAGTATCCCAGTTACTTGTGCACCAGCTCCCAGTTACCCGTGCACCAGCTCCCAGCATCCCAGTTACTTGTGCACCAGCTCCCAGTTACCCGTGCACCGGCTCCCAGTATCCCAGTTACTTGTGCACCAGCTCCCAGTTACCCGTGCACCAGCTCCCAGCATCCCAGTTACTTGTGCACCAGCTCCCAGTTACCCGTGCACCGGCTCCCAGTATCCCAGTTACTTGTGCACCAGCTCCCAGTTACCCGTGCACCGGCTCCCAGTATCCCAGTTACTTGTGCACCAGCTCCCAGTTACCCGTGCACCAGCTCCCAGCATCCCAGTTACTTGTGCACCAGCTCCCAGTTACCCGTGCACCGGCTCCCAGTATCCCAGTTACTTGTGCACCAGCTCCCAGTTACCCGTGCACCGGCTCCCAGTATCCCAGTTACTTGTGCACCAGCTCCCAGTTACCCGTGCACCAGCTCCCAGCATCCCAGTTACTTGTGCACCAGCTCCCAGTTACCTGTGCACCGGCTCCCAGTATCCCAGTTACTTGTGCACCAGCTCCCAGTTACCCGTGCACCGGCTCCCAGTATCCCAGTTACTTGTGCACCAGCTCCCAGTTACCCGTGCACCAGCTCCCAGCATCCCAGTTATTTGTGCACCAGCTCCCAGTTACCCGTGCACCGGCTCCCAGTATCCCAGTTACTTGTGCACCAGCTCCCAGTTACCCGTGCACCAGCTCCCAGCATCCCAGTTACTTGTGCACCAGCTCCCAGTTACCCGTGCACCGGCTCCCAGTATCCCAGTTACTTGTGCACCAGCTCCCAGTTACCCGTGCACCGGCTCCCAGTATCCCAGTTACTTGTGCACCAGCTCCCAGTTACCCGTGCACCGGCTCCCAGTATCCCAGTTACTTGTGCACCAGCTCCCAGTTACCCGTGCACCAGCTCCCAGCATCCCAGTTACTTGTGCACCAGCTCCCAGTTACTTGTGCACCGGCTCCCAGTATCCCAGTTACTTGTGCACCAGCTCCCAGTTACCCGCGCACCAGCTCTCAGTATCCCAGTTACTTGTGCACCAGCTCCCAGTATCCCAGTTACTTGTGCACCAGCTCCCAGTTACCCGTGCACCGGCTCCCAGTATCCCAGTTACTTGTGCACCAGCTCCCAGTTACCCGTGCACCGGCTCCCAGCATCCCAGTTACTTGTGCACCAGCTCCCAGTTACCCGTGCACCGGCTCCCAGTATCCCAGTTACTTGTGCACCAGCTCCCAGTTACCCGTGCACCGGCTCCCAGTATCCCAGTTACTTGTGCACCAGCTCCCAGTTACCCGTGCACCGGCTCCCAGTATCCCAGTTACTTGTGCACCAGCTCCCAGTTACCCGTGCACCGGCTCCCAGTATCCCAGTTACTTGTGCACCAGCTCCCAGTTACCCGTGCACCGGCTCCCAGTATCCCAGTTACTTGTGCACCAGCTCCCAGCATCCCAGTTACCAGGTACCAGCTTCCAGGATCCCAGTTACCCACACACCGAATCTCCCAGGATCCCAGTTACCCAGGTACTGGCTCCCAGCATCCCAGTAACCCAGCTAATGAATCCCAGCATCCCAGCTACCCAGGTACTGCTCCCAGCATCCCAGTTACCCACACACCGGATCTCTCAGGATCCCAGTTACCCAGGTACTGGCTCCCAGCATCCCAGTAACCCAAGTAATGAATCCCAGGATCCCAGTTACCCACACACCGGCTCCCAGGATCCCAGTTACCCAGGTACCAGCTCCCACCATCCCAGCATCCCAGTTACCAGCTCCCAGCATCCCAGTTACCCAGGTATCAGGTCCCAGCATCCCAGTTACCCACACACTGGATCTCCCAGCATCCCAGTTACACACACATCAGATCTCCCAGCATTCCAGTTACCAGCTCCCAGCATCCCAGTTACCCAGGTATCAGGTCCCAGCATCCCAGTTACCCACACACTGGATCTCCCAGCATCCCAGTGACCCACACATCGGATCTCCCAGCATTCCAGTTACCAGCTCCCAGCATCCCAGTTACCCAGGTATCAGGTCCCAGCATCCCAGTTACCCACACACTGGATCTCCCAGCATCCCAGTGACCCACACATCGGATCTCCCAGCATTCCAGTTACCAGCTCCCAGCATCCCAGTTACCCAGGTATCAGGTCCCAGCATCCCAGTTACCCACACACTGGATCTCCCAGCATCCCAGTTACACACACATCGGATCTCCCAGCATTCCAGTTACCAGCTCCCAGCATCCCAGTTACCCAGGTATCAGGTCCCAGCATCCCAGTTACCCACACACTGGATCTCCCAGCATCCCAGTGACCCACACATCGGATCTCCCAGCATTCCAGTTACCAGCTCCCAGCATCCCAGTTACCCAGGTATCAGGTCCCAGCATCCCAGTTACCCACACACTGGATCTCCCAGCATCCCAGTGACCCACACATCGGATCTCCCAGCATTCCAGTTACCAGCTCCCAGCATCCCAGTTACCCAGGTATCAGGTCCCAGCATCCCAGTTACCCACACACTGGATCTCCCAGCATCCCAGTGACCCACACATCGGATCTCCCAGCATTCCAGTTACCAGCTCCCAGCATCCCAGTTACCCAGGTATCAGGTCCCAGCATCCCAGTTACCCCCACACCGGATCTCCCAGCATCCCAGTTAGCCGTGTCTTGGCTCCCGGCATCCCAGTTCCCAGTGCACTGGGTTCCCAGTTCCCACGCTCCTGGGATCCTGCTGGTGCTGGGTGCCCCATGGTTCCCAGTGTTCCCAGTGCTCCCAGTGCCCGTACCAGGACGCCAAAGGCCATGATCTTGAGGAGACACTCGAGGGAGAAGAGGGAGGTGAAGACGTTATTGAACATCTTGAGGACGTACTCGTAGGTGTCCGAGGCGTCGTAGAACTGGGGGGACAGGATGGAGACAGGGATGGGACAGATCCGGGGGGCAGGAGGGATCCAGGGTAAAGGAGGGATCGGGGGGGGCAGGAGGGATCCAGGAGACAGGAGGGATCCAGGGGACAGGGATGGAGTCAGTGGGACAGGAGGGATCCAGGGGACAGGGATGGATCCAGGGGACAGGAGGGATCCATAGGATGGCATGGAGCCAGGGGACAGGGATGGAGCCAGGGGGACAGGGATGGAGCCAGAGGGACAGAAACAGTGCCAGGGGTGGGATGGATCCAGGAGGGATGGGATGGATCCAGGAGCACACGGATGGAGCCAGAGGGACACAAACAGTGCCAGGGATGGGATGGATCCAGGAGGACAGGGGTGGGTCCAGGAGGACAGGAGGGATCCAGGGGACAGGGATGGATGCAGGAGTGCAGGGATGGAGCCAGGGATGGGTCTGAACCAGGAGGACACGAGGGATCCAGGAGGACAGGGATGGATCCGGGGGACAGAATGGAGCTAGGGGGACAGGGATGAATCCAGGAGGACAGGGATGGATCCAGGAGGACAAAGATGGGTCCAGAAGGACAGAGACGGAGCCAGGGATGGGATGGATCCAGAAGAACAGGAATGGATCCAGGGCCAGGGATGGATTCAGGGGGACAGGGATGGATCCAGGGGGACAGGGATGGAGCCAGGGAAGGGATGGATCCAAGAGGACAGGGATGGATCCAGGGAACAGGAGGGATCCAGGGGACAGGGATGGATCCAGGGGGACAGGGATGGAGCTAGGAGGACAGGGATGGAGCCAGGGATGGGTCAGAACCAGGAGGACAGGAGGGATCCAGGGGGACAGGGATGGAGCCAGGGAACAGGAATGGATCCAAGAGGACAGAAACAGAGCCAGGGATGGGATGGATCCAGGGAACAGCAGGGATCCAGGGGACAGGGATGGATCCAGGAGGACAAAGATGGGTCCAGAAGGACAGAGACGGAGCCAGGGATGGGATGGATCCAGAAGGACAGGGATGGATCCAGGGGACAGGGATGGATCCAGGGGGACAGGGATGGAGCCAGGGGGACAAGGATGGAGCCAGGGATGGGTCAGAACCAGGAGGACAGGAGGGATCCAGGAGGACAGGGATGGAACGAGGGAACAGGGATGGATCCAAGAGGACAGAAACAGAGCCAGGGATGGGATGGATCCAAGAGGACAGAAACAGAGCCAGGGATGGGATGGATCCAGGGAACAGCAGGGATCCAGGGGATAGGGATGGATCCAGGAGGACAAAGATGGGTCCAGAAGGACAGAGACGGAGCCAGGGATGGGATGGATCCAGAAGGACAGGGATGGATCCAGAAGGACAGGGATGGAGCCAGGGGGACAAGGATGGAGCCAGGGATGGGTCAGAACCAGGAGGACAGGAGGGATCCAGGAGGACAGGGATGGAACGAGGGAACAGGGATGGATCCAAGAGGACAGAAACAGAGCCAGGGATGGGATGGATCCAAGAGGACAGAAACAGAGCCAGGGATGGGATGGATCCAGGGAACAGCAGGGATCCAGGGGATAGGGATGGATCCAGGAGGACAAAGATGGGTCCAGAAGGACAGAGACGGAGCCAGGGATGGGATGGATCCAGAAGGACAGGGATGGATCCAGGGGGACAGGGATGGAGCCAGGGATGAGTCAGAACCAGGAGGACAGGAGGGATCCAGGAGGACAGGGATGGAACCAGGGAACAGGGATGGATCCAAGAGGGCAGAAACAGAGCCAGGGATGGGATGGATCCAGGAGGACAGGGATGGGGAGCAGGACAAAGTCCCAGGGCAGCTGGACCAACCCCAGGGGACCGGGCGCAGGGGACCCCTGTGGGGGCCAAGCAGACCTCGAGGGGCTCCCCGAGCCCCCCCGGCCCCTTGCCGCTCACCTTCATCATGAGGACGATGGTGTTGAGGGCGATCATGGCCATGATGGTGTATTCGAAGGGCGGCGACACCACGAACTGCCACATGCGGTACTGGAAGCTCTGCCGGTTCTGCGGCATGTGCCGCGTCAGGGGTTTGGCGCTGATGGCGAAGTCGATGCAGGCTCTCTGGGGGACAGAAGGTGGGGGGGACACGTTGAGGGTCACCGACACCCCAACCCAACCCAGAAGGTCCCCAAAAGTCATGATGGTGGAGCGGAGGTGGCACCTCGTTCTTCTCCAGGCTGTACTCCTCCATCATCTTGTCCCCCTGCTCCTGGAAGGTGATGATAATCAAGGCCACGAAGATGTTGACGAAGAAGAAGGGGAAGACGACGAAGTAAACGACATAGAAGATGGACATCTCCATGCGGTAGCCGGGGCTCGGACCCTGGTTCTCGTAGGTGGCGTCCACTGAGTGCTTCAGGACCCTACAAGAGGGACGAAGGTGGGGGTCATAGAATCATAGAATCACTAGATTGGAAAGGACCCACCGGATCATGGAGTCCAACCACCCCCATCAATCACTGACCCACGGCCCTCAGCACCTCGTCCACCCGCCCCTTAAACCCCTCAGGGAAGGGGACTCAACCCCCTCCCTCTTCCAGGGCCCAATTCCAGGAAATATTCCATCCTGGTGTCCATCCTGGTGGAGCTCGAGGCCATTCCCTCTCGTCCTGTCCCCTGGCCCTTGGGAGAAGAGCCCAGCTCCCTCCTCTCCACCAGCTCCTTGCAGGGAAAGAGCAACGAGGTCTCCCCTCAGGCTCCTCTTCTCCAGGCTGAACCCCCCCAGCTCTCTCAGCCGCTCCTCTCCTTCTCCAGCCCCTTCCCCAGCTTCGTTGCTCTTCTCCGCACTCTCTCCAGAGCCTCCACGTCCTTCTGGTGGGGAGGGGCCCACAACTGACCCCGGGATTCGAGGAGAGGTCTCACCAGGGCCGAGTACGGTGTCCCCATCCCGTCCCCACGTCCCCATCCTGTCCCCGCGCCCTTACTGCGGCCACCCCTCGCCGGTGGAGACGGTGAAGAGGGTGAGCAGCGCCCAGAGGACGTTGTCGTAGTGGAAATCGAACTTCTTCCACTCCCGCCTCTGCGCCTTCACCTCGTTGTCCTTCTCGTAGACCAGGTACTCGCCCCTGGGAGGGGAGGGGGCGGTGGGACGGGGCTGGGGGGCTGGGGGGACCCCCGCCCGGCCGGGCTGTACCTGCAGTCCTTCTCGAACTCCTTGGACTCGTCGGTGCAGTAGAAGAACTTGCCCTTGAAGAGCTGGACGGCCACCACGGCGAAGATGAACATGAAGAGCATGTAGACGATGAGGATGTTGAGGACGTTCTTCAGGGAGTTCACCACGCAGTCGAAGACGGCCTGGGGATGGGGAGGGGGGGGGTCAGCATCAACCTGGACCCCCTCCCTTCCCCCCCAGCCCCCTTCCCCAATCACCCCCTTGCCCACCTTGAGCTTGGGCAACCTCTTGATGGTCTTGAGGGGCCGGAGGACGCGGAGGACACGGAGGGACTTGATGGTGTTGATGTCCTTGCCCTTGCTGCTGCCACTGGTGGGGGCGCACGGGGAGGCGTGGGACCCCCAGAACGGCAGCTTGGGACCCCCCGGCATGACCACGGCTGGATCCATCCCTTCCATCCCTTCTTCTCCCCATGGTGATGTTCCCCTTGGGCTGAGACCCCCCCCCAACTCATCACGCCCCATGGCCCCATCCCTGAGGCTGCTCTGGGAGGGAGAGGAGGAGGAAGAGGAGGAGGAGGAAGAGGAAAAGGACAGGAAGGGTTGGAGGGAAGAGCGAGGCGCCACCATGAGCACGAGGAGAGCACGAGGACGGAGACGAAGGCAGAAAGACTTTACCGTGAGCTGCTCCTGCGGCGGAGGCAGAGGAAGAGACAAGGCAGGATGAGAGCCCGACCCCCCCTGCGGCCCCCCGGCCCCTTCCCAGTAGGAAACTGGGCGAGACTGGGAGAGAGCCCGGCTGCTCCGCGTTTACTCGCTCCTCGCTCGAGGGGGAGCTCAGTTTCTCGGGGGGCGCTCACCTCTACCTGGGAGGCTCAGTTACTTGGAGGATGCTCACCTTGTGCCTTAAGGGCACTCAGTTAACCATAGGGGGGGCTCAGCTACTCAAAGGATGCTCTCCCCTTACTCTAAGGATGCTCACCCTGTGCCTTAAGGGCACTCAGTTAACCACGGAAGGGGCTCAGCTACTCAAGGGATGCTCTCCCCTTACTCCAAGGATGCTCACCCTGTGCCTTAAGGGCACTCAGTTAACCATAGGGGGGGCTCAGCTACTCAAGGGATGCTCTCCCCTTACTCTAAGGATGCTCACCCTGTGCCTTAAGGGCACTCAGTTAACCACGGAAGGGGCTCAGCTACTCAAGGGATGCTCTCCCCTTACTCCAAGGATGCTCACCCTGTGCCTTAAGGGCACTCAGTTAACCATAGGGGGGGCTCAGCTACTCAAGGGATGCTCTCCCCTTACTCTAAGGATGCTCACCCTGTGCTTTAAGGGCACTCAGTTAACCATAGTGGGGGGTTCAGCTACTCAAGGGATGCTCTCCCCTTACTTTAAGGATGCTCACCCTGTGCTTTAAGGGTGCTCAGCTGCTTGGGAGCTGCTCCTCTTTTACTCTAGAGCTGCTCCCCCTTTACTTAGGGGTCTACTCCTTTACTCTAGAGCTGCTCTCCCTTTACTCTGAGGGCCCCCTTTACTCTGAGGCTGCTCCCCCTTTACTCAAGAGCTGCTTTCCCTTTACTGTGAGGTCCCCCCTTTACTCTGAGGCTGCTCCCCCTTTGCTCTGCCCCCCCCCCCCTTTAGCCTGGGGTCCCCCCTTTATCCTGGGGGTCCTCCCCTTTACTTTGAGGTTCCCTCTTTACTCTTGGGCTGCTCCCTGTTTACTCAGGGCCCCCCCATTTACTCTGGGGTGCTCCCCCTTTACTCTGGGGCTGCTCCCCCATTTACTCTGGGGTCCCCCCTTTACTCTGGGGCTGCTCCCTCTTTACTCTGGGGTCCCCCCTTTACTCTGGGGCTGCTCCCTCTTTACTCTGGGGTCCCCCCTTTACTCTGGGGCTGCTCCCTCTTTACTCTGGGGTCCTCCCTTTACTCTAGAGCTGCCCTCCCTTTACTCAGTGCTCCCCCCCTTTACTCTGGGGCTGCTCCCCCTTTACTCTAGAGCTGCTCCCCCTTTATTCTAGGGTCCCCCCCTTTCCTCTAGAGCTGCTTCCCCTGTACTCTAGGGACCCCTCCTTTACTCTGGGGCTGCTCCCCATTTAGCCTGGGGTTCCCCCTTTTGCTTTGGGGTGCCCTCCCCTTTACTCTGGGTTCCCTCCTTCACTCTGGGGCTGCTCCCCCTATTACTCTGTGATCCCTCCTTTGCTCTGGGGTCCCCCCTCTTTTCTCTGGGGTGTCCCCCCCCTCCCCGGGGGACAATGACGGGACGACAGAGCGCGGTGGCAAGCGGCCGAGGACGGACGGCAAGCGACACGGCAGAGCGTACGGACAGACGGACAGCGAGCGGCTGCACTGGGAGGCACTGGGAGAGGTAAAACCCTCCCCGGTGGGTGTTTTTTTCGGGGGGGGGGGGCGGACACCCCCTTTTTGACTCACGTGAAGGCGAAGGCGACGAGCGCCCCGCTGACCACGATGAAGTCCAGGATATTCCAGAGGTCGCGGAAATAGGCACCTTGGTGAAGCACCAGCCCCAAATCCACCATCTGGGGGGGGGGGGGGGGTTAAGGGGGGGGTGAGGGGGACTGGGGGGCCCGGGGGATGGGGGGGGGACACCCCACCTCGCAGAGCCTCCTCTCCCTCACCTTGATCACCATCTCGAAGGTGAAGACCCCCGTGAAGACGTAGTCGAAGTAGCGCAGGACCTGGAGTGGGGGGGATGTGGGGTGGGGGGAGACTTGGGGACACCCCCCAGGACACCCCTCCACCACCACTCCCTGGCTGTGGGACCCCCCAACATCCTGGGACCTCCAGGACTCCCCCACTCCCTTGCTGTGGGACCCCCTCGCACCCCAAGACCCTCAGAACGCCCTCACTCCCTTGCTGTGGGAACCCCCAGCACCCCAAGACCCCCAGGACTCCCCTTCTACTCCCTGGCTGTGGAAATCCCCAGCACCCAAAGATTCCCTGGGCCCCACCACTCCCTGGATGTATGACCCCCCAGCACCCCAAGACCTCCAGAACCCCTCATTCCCTGGCTGTGGGATCCCCCAACATCCTGGGACCCCCAGAACGCCCCCCACTCCCTCTCTGTGAGATGCCCCCAGCACCCCCAGAACACCCCCACTCCCTCTCTGTGGGACGCCTCAGCACCCCAAGACCCTCTGGACCCCCTCACTCCCTGGCTTTGGGATCCCCAGCACCCCAAGACCCCCCAGGACCACCCCCCCCCCACCTCCCTCACTGTGGGACCCCCCAGATACCCTCAGACCCCCCAGTATACCCCCCTCACTCCCTCACTGTGGGACTCCCCAATGCCCTGGGGCCCCCTAATATCCCAGCCCCCCCAAAATTCCCATCCACTCAGGGCTGGCCCCCCTCCCATCACCCTGAGGCCCCCCCCTCAACCGCACACCCCCCCCCCTAAGCTACAGGCAAGGTTCTCATGGCAGGACAAGGCACGGAGTTGGGGAGGTCCCCCCTTTTTTGCAAGGTTTTGATGCTGTTTTGGGGGTGCCATCCTCATGGGGGAGGGTGTCAGGATTTGGGGGGGGGTCTCACGTTGTTGCGGGGGGCGTTGGGCTGCACGGGGTCCTCGGCGGCGAGGGCGATGCTGCTCATGGCGATGACGAGCAGGATGCACATCTCGAAGTAGCGCAGGTTCACGATGTAGTGGCACAGGCGGCGGAAGCTTTTTTTTTTGGGGGGGGGGAGCATGGAGGGGGGGAAGGTCAGGGGCACCCCCAATTTCCACATCCCCCACCCCCCCACCTTGGGACCCTCAGGATCCCCTCCTCAGAGTCCCCAGAAACCCCTAAACCACCACCCCCCCCCCCCCAAAATCCCATAAAGCCCCCTCCCTGGACCCCTCAAAAGCCCCCCTAGGCCTACCCACACCCCCCCCCCCCGAGGCCTGACAGACACCCCCAGGACCCCCCAAAGTTCCCCAGAACCCCTTCAAGGTCCCTAAAACCCCCCAGGCTCTCGGATCTCCTGCTTCCTCAGGACCCCCAAGTCACCCAAGACCCCCCAAAGCCCCCCCAAGGCCTCACAGACACCCTCAAAACCCCCAGGACCACCCCCAAAGCTCCCCAGGACCACCCCCAAAGCTCCCCAGGACCCCCTCAAGGTCTCTAGAACCCCCAAACCTTCAGACTCCACCTCCTCAGGACCCCACAGTCCCCCCAGGATCTCTTAAAGCCCCCCCAAAGCCCCCCCCCCGGGCCTACTGCCCCCCAGGCCTCACAGACACCCCCAAAACCCCCAGGACCTCCCAAAGCTCCCCAGAACCCCCTCAAGGTCCCTAGAACCCCCAAACCTTCAGACTCCACCCCCTCAGATCCCCTGCTTCCTCAGGACCCCACAGTCCCCCCAGGATCTCTTAAAGCCCCTCAAAAGCCCCCCCCCCGGCCTACTGCCCCCCAGGCCTCACAGATATCCCCAAAACCCCCAGGACCTCCCAAAGCTCCTCAGAACCCCCTCAAGGTCCCTAGAACCCCTAAGCCCTCAGATCCCCTGCTTCTTCAGGACACCCCGAGACTCCCAAAGCTCCCCCCATCCAGGACCCCCTAAAGCCCCCTCCAGGCCTACTCCCCCCAGGGCCTCACAGACAGCCCCAAAACCCCCAGGACCCCTCAAAGCACCCCAGAACCCCCTCAAGGTCCCTAGAACCCCCAAGCCCTCAGATCCCCTGTTTCCTCAGAACCCCCCAAGACCTCAAAGCCCCCCTCAAATCCCATAAACACCCCCCCATCTTCTAGGACCCCTCCAAAGCCCCCCCAGGCCTACCCCCTTGAGGCCTGACAGACACCCCCAAGACACTCAGGACCCCTCAAAGCCCCCTAGAACCTCCTCAAGGTCCCTAGAACCCCTCAAGCCCTCAGACCCCCTGCCTCCTCAGGACCCCCCAAAGCTCCCTCAGGCCTAGCCCCCTGAGGCCTCACAGACACCCACAAGGCCCCCAGGACCCCCCAAAGCTCCCTCAGGCCTAGCCCCCTGAGGCCTCACAGACACCCCCAAGGCCCCCAGGACACCCCAAAGCTCCCTCAGGCCTAGCCCCCTGAGGCCTCACAGACACCCCCAAGGCCCCCAGGACCCCCCAAAGCTCCCTCAGGCCTAGCCCCCTGAGGCCTCACAGACACCCCCAAGGCCCCCAGGACCCCCCAAAGCTCCCTCAGGCCTAGCCCCCTGAGGCCTCACAGACACCCCCAAGGCCCCCAGGACACCCCAAAGCTCCCTCAGGCCTAGCCCCCTGAGGCCTCACAGACACCCCCAAGGCCCCCAGGACACCCCAAAGCTCCCTCAGGCCTAGCCCCCTGAGGCCTCACAGACACCCCCAAGGCCCCCAGGACCCCCAAAGCCCCTCAGGCCTAGCCCCCTGAGGCCTCACAGACACCCCCAAGGCCCCCAGGACACCCCAAAGCTCCCCAAAACTCCCTCAAGGTCCCTAAAACCCCCCAAGCCCTCAAATCCCCTGCCTCCTCACAGGACCCCCCAAGCTCCCCAAAGCACCCCAGGACCCTCCAAAGCTCCCTCAGGCCTAGCCCCCTGAGGCCTCACAGACACCCCCAGGGCCCCCAGGACCCCACAAATCTCCCTCAGGCCTAGCCTCTTGAGGCCTCACAGACACCCGCAAGCCCCCCAGGACCCCCCAAAGCTCCCCAAAACTCCCTCAAGGTCCCTAGAACCCCCCCCCCAAGCCCCAAGGACCCTCCTGCCCCCTAGACTCCCTGGCTTCCCAGAACCCCCCCAGGGACCCCCCCAAAGACCCACAGACCCTCCCCAAGCCCCCAGGACTCCCCAAAGCCCCCTAGAACCTCCCCAGGATCTCCCCAAAGTCCCCCCAGACCCTCCCCAAGCCCCTAGGACCCCCCAAAACCCCCTCCAAGTCCCACTCAGAACCATTTTTAGGTCCCTAGAGCTGCCCCTCAAGCCCCCAGACACCCCAACGCCCCCCTGAACCTCTCCCAGGACCCCCCCCAAGGTCTCCCAGACCTTCCCCAAGCCCCCAGGACCCCCCAAAGCCCCCCCAAACCCCCTCAAAGTCTCTCCCAGAACCACCTTAAGGTCCCTAGAACCTCCTCAAGCCCCCAGACACCCCTCCCCACAAGCTCCCAGGACCCCCAAACCCCTCCGATTGCCAGGCCCCCCCCTCTGGCTCACGGGTTGGTTGTGGAGAGGATGAACATGGAGCTGTAGGGGACCATGGGCTTGGGGCCGTTCTCGTCCCCCCCATCGCCTTCCTCCTTCTTCTCCTCCTCATCCTCCTTGCGCGGCAGCGGCTCCGGGTTCGCGTTCCTGTTCACTGCGGGGGAGGCCGCATCACTGACACACACCCCCCTCCCAAGACCCCCAGGACCCCCTGAAGCCCCCTGAACCCCCACAGTTCCCCTGGATCCCCCTGAACCCCTTCAGACACCCCTCAACCCCTCAGGACCCTCTGTGTCCCCCTGAACCCCCTCAGACAC
The DNA here is from genome assembly GCA_033459285.1 of Clamator glandarius. Classification (NCBI taxonomy): domain Eukaryota; kingdom Metazoa; phylum Chordata; class Aves; order Cuculiformes; family Cuculidae; genus Clamator; species Clamator glandarius. The sequence continues at coordinate 6,354 of JAUNZM010002172.1, read as the reverse complement.
CCCTCAACCCCCCTGGACCCTCTGTGTCCCCCTGAACCCCCTCAGACACTCCTGGACCTCCTGAACACCCCCCCCTACAAACCACCCAGGACCCCCTGAGTCTCTCTGAACCCCCACAGATCCTCCTAGACCCACTGAACCCCCACCCCAAACCCCCCAGGACCCCCTGGATCCCCCTGGATCCCCCCGACCCTCCCAGACACCTTTGGACCCACTGATGTCCCCCCCCCTGCAAGACCCCCAGGACCCCCTGAACCCCCACAGTTCCCCTGGATCCCCCTGAACCCCCTCAGACACTCCTGGACCTCCTGAACCCCCCCCCCCCCAAACCACCCAGGACCCCCTGGATCCCCCCGACCCCGCCCAGACACCTTTGGACCCACTGATGCCCCCCCACCCCCTTGAACCCCCCAGGACCATCGGAGTCCCCCTGAACCCCCACAGACACCCTTGGACCCCTTGAACACCCCCCCGAACCCTCCAGGACTCCCTTGACCCCCCCAGACACCCCCAGGACCCCTAAATGCCCCTGAAGCCCCTGGATCCCCTGAACAGCCCCACCTCCCTCCCCAAGGAACTCCTGGATCACCCTGAACCCCCACAGGTCCCCCTGGACCCATTGACACCCCCACTGAAACCCCCCCAGGACCCCCTGAAGCCCCTGGACCCCCTGAACCCACCCCCAAACCATTCAGGATCCCGTGGATCCCCCTGACCCCTCCAGACACCCCTGGACACCCCCCTCCAAACCACCTGGAACCCCCTGAATCTCCCCCCAAGCCTCCCTGAACCCCCTGAATCTCCCCCAGGTCCCCCTGGATCCCCCTGAACACCCCCAGATCCCCCTGGACCCACTGAACCCCCCTGAACCCCCCAGCACCCTCTGAACCCCACAGGAACCCCTGGATTCCCTTGAACCCCGCTCCCCGGCCCACCTGTCCCCCTCCCAAGACCCCAAACTCCCTGCACCCCTAGACACCCTGCCCCCAAAATCCCCAGACTCCCTGCACCCTCCCTTGACTCCCCTCAACCTCCTGCACCCCCAGATCCCACCTAATCCCTCTCAGGATCCCTTATATCCCCAGACTCCCCCGGACCTCCCCCCATCATTTTCCCCCGTACCCCCCAACACCCCAAGACCCCCCTGGACCTTCCCCCTATCATCACCCCCCCATAACCGCAACCCCCCCCAGACACCCCTGGACCTGCCCCCATCATCCCCTCCCAGCACCCCTCGGATCTCCCCCCATCTTTCCCCCACGTACCCCCCAGCCCGCCCCCCGGATTTTGGGGTCCCCCCTACCTTGGACCAGGGCTCCTGGGGGGGGTGGGGGCAGAGGGGGGGGGATCTCCACCGCCGTGTGCTCTGGCTTCGCCCCCCCCCTTTCCAGGCTCATTGGGGACCCCGGGGTTGGGGACCCCTGGGGCGGGGGTCGGGTTTGGGGGGGTGGTGGCGGTGGGGGGAGGTCGGCGGGGAGGGGGTCCCCCGGGGGGGCAGGCGGTATGGTTGCCCACGGGGGGGGGCGCAGGGGGCTCGCCCGTAGCCAGCTTGTTGTTCTTGATGTTGTCGATGGCCTCGGCCACGGGGGGGTCGCGGCGCCCCAAGTCCTGCTGGATGGGGCGCGTGGTGGAGAGCGTGGGGCCCGTGGGCGCCCCGGGGGGCTGGGGGTCCCTGGGGGAGCAGAGGGGAAATTGGTGAGGGGGGGGTGTCAGCCAGGAAACCCCCCACCGCAGCACCCATGGGTCCCACATCCCAGCGGGTCCCATCAAACCCAAGGAGTCCCATCAACACTATGGTGGGTCCCATCAACCTCAAGGGGTCCCACCAACCTCATGGGGTCCCACCAACCCTATGGGGGTCCCAACAACCTCATGGGATCCTATCAACCCTATGGGAGTCCCAACAATCTCATGGGGTCCCATCATCCTCATGGGGTCCCATCAACCCTATGCGGGTCCCACCAACCTCATGGGATCCCATCAACCTCATGGGGTCCCATCAACCCCAGGGGGGTCTCACCATCCTCATGGGATCCCACCAACCTCATGGGGTCCCATCAACCCTATGGGGGTCCCACCAACCTCATGGGGTCCCATCAACCCTATGGAGGTCCCAACAACCTCATGGGGTCCCATCAACCCTATGGGGGTCCCACCAACCTCATGGGGTCCCACCGACCTCATGGGGTCCCATCAACCCTATGGGGGTCCCACCAACCTCATGGGGTCCCACCGACCTCATGGGGTCCCAACAACCCTATGGAGGTCCCAACAACTTCATGGGGTCCCACCAACCTCATGGGGTCCCATCGACCCTATGGGGGTCCCACCAACCTCAGGGGGTCCCATCAACCTTAGAAGGGTCTCCTCAAGACAATGGGGTCCCACCAAGACAGGGGGGTCCCACCAAGACAAGGGGTTTCCACTAACCCTAGGGGGTCCCACCAACCTCATGGGGTCCCATCAACCTCATGGGGTCCCATCGATCCTATGGGGGTCCCACCATCCTCATGGGGTCCCATCAACCCTATTGGGAGTCTCACCCACCTCAGGGGGTCCCATCAATCTTAGAGGGGTCTCCTCAAGACAATGGGGTCCCACCAAGACAGGGGGGTCCCACCAAGACAAGAGGTTTCCACTAACCCTAGGGGGTCCCACCATCCTCATGGGGTCCCAGCAACCTCATGGGGTCCCATCAACCTCATGGGGGTCCCAACAACCCTGTGGGAGTCTCACCCACCTCAGGGGGTCCCATCAACCTTAGAGGGGTCTCCTCAAGACAATGGGGTCCCACCAAGACAAGGGGTTTCCACTAACCCTAGGGGGTCCCACCAACCTCATGGGGTCCCATCAACCTCATGGGGGTCCCATCGATCCTATGGGGGTCCCATCAACCTCATGGGGGTCCCAACAACCCTGTGGGAGTCTCACCCACCTCAGGGGGTCCCATCAACCTTAGAGGGGTCTCCTCAAGACAATGGGGTCCCACCAAGACAAGGGGTTTCCACTAACCCTCAGGGGTCCCACCAACCTCATGGGGTCCCATCAACCTCATGGGGTCCCATCGACCCTATGGGTGTCTCACCCACCTCAGGGGGTCCCATCAACCTTAGAGGGATCTCCTCAAGACAATGGGGTCCCACCAAGACAGGGGGGTCCCACCAAGATGAGGGGGTCCCGCCAATACAAGGGGTTTCCACTAACCCTAGGGGGTCCCATCAACCTCAGGGGGGTCCCACCAACCTTAGAGGGGTCCCACCGACACAAGGGGGTTTCCACTAACACTAGAGGTTCCCACCAACCTCAAGGGGTGTCCCACCACCGCTCTCACCTCCTCCGCCGGTGCCGCCTCTCCTTGTCGTCCCTCTTGCCGTCGCCGTCGTAGGCGCCGGGTGTTCCGTGCCGATGCCGCCGCCGCCTCTCGCCATCCCCGTGCTCTCCATCCCCCTCACCCCGCGCTGGGCGACCACCGTCCCGGTGCCGCGGCCGCCGCTCGGGCCTCACTCCCTCCTCGCCCTCCTCGGTCGCCCGTCGGTGCACCCGGTGCCGCCGGTGCTCGCGCTCGCCTTGGGGTGACCCGGGGCGGCCATCGCGGCCGCCACCTGCCCTGTGCCTCCGTTCGAGGCCCTTGAGGCGTTCGGCGTCGCCGTAACCGCGTTCCTGGCTGGGGTCCCGCTCGGGCTCGCGGCTGCTGCTGCGCGGCCGGTGGCAGGCGGGGTCCCCGGCTCGGGGTCCCGGGGGGTCAGGGTAGCGCAGTTGCCGGCGCAGCTCGTCGGCGCGGGGTTGTCCGAAGCGGGGATCCGGCTCGCCGGGACGAGTCTTGTTGGTGTTGTTGTTGCGGTTCTCCTGGGGGTCGACGACCAGCGGGCGGTCCAGGTGGGTTTTCATGTCGGGGCGCAGGTGGCGGGCGTAGGGCACCTTCCAGCGCTCCTCGGGGTCCAGCTCGCTGTAAAGCGCCTCGCGGCTCGCCAGCAGGTTCTGCTTGCGCAGCTCGCTCGTCCGCTGCTCCCACACCGACTTGGAGGCCTTCTGGTTCTTCTGCTGCTCCTTCCTGCGGCGGAGAAACCGCGGCGTGTTGGTGATGGGGGGGATGGAGCTTGGAGGGGATGGAAGGGTGGAGAATGGGATGGAGCTTGGGATGGAGCTTGGGATGGAGCCGAGGATGGAGCCGAGGATGGAGCTTGGGATGGAGCCGAGGATGGAGCTTGAGATGGAGCTTGGGATGGAGCCGAGGATGGAGCTTGAGATGGAGCTGAGGATGGAGCCGAGGATGGAGCTTGAGATGGAGCTGAGGATGGAGCTGAGGATGGAGCTTGAGATGGAGCTGAGGATGGAGCCGAGGATGGAGCTTGGAGTGGATCAAAGGATGGAGCCGAGGATGGAGCTTGGGATGGAGCCGAGGATGGAGCTTGAGATGGAGCTTGGGATGGAGCCGAGGATGGAGCTTGGAGTGAATCAAAGGATGGAGCTGAGGATGGAGCTTGGGATGGAGCCGAGGATGGAGCTTGGGATGGAGCTTGGGATGGAGCTTGGAGTGGATCAAAGGATGGAGCCGAGGATGGAGCTTGGAGTGGATCAAAGCACGGAGCTGAGGATGGAGCTTGGAGTGGATCAAAGGATGGAGCTGGGGATGGAGCTTGGGATGGAGCTAAGGATGGAGCTTGAGATGGAGCTTAAGATGGAGCTTGGGATGGAGCCAAGGATGGAGCTTGGAGTGGATCAAAGCACGGAGCTGAGGATGGAGCTTGGAGTGGATCAAAGGATGGAGCTGGGGATGGAGCTTGGGATGGAGCTTGGGATGGAGCTGAGGATGGAGCTTGGAGTGGATCAAAGGATGGAGCCGAGGATGGAGCTTGGGATGGAGCCGAGGATGGAGCTTGGGATGGAGCTTGGGATGGAGCCGAGGATGGAGCTTGGAGTGGATCAAGGGATGGAGCCGAGAATGGAGCTTGGGATGGAGCTTGGGATGGAGCCGAGGATGGAGCTTGGGATGGAGCTTGGAGTGGATCAAAGGATGGAGCTGAGGATGGAGCTTGGGATGGAGCCGAGGATGGAGCTTGGAGTGGATCAAAGGATGGAGCCGAGGATGGAGCTTGGGATGGAGCCGAGGATGGAGCTTGAGATGGAGCTTGGGATGGAGCCGAGGATGGAGCTTGGAGTGAATCAAAGGATGGAGCTGAGGATGGAGCTTGAGATGGAGCTTGGGATGGAGCTGAGGATGGAGCTTGGAGTGGATCAAAGGATGGAGCTGGGGATGGAGCTTGGGATGGAGCCGAGGATGGAGCTTGGAGTGGATCAAAGGATGGAGCCGAGGATGGAGCTTGGGATGGAGCCGAGGATGGAGCTTGAGATGGAGCTTGGGATGGAGCCGAGGATGGAGCTTGGAGTGAATCAAAGGATGGAGCTGAGGATGGAGCTTGGGATGGAGCCGAGGATGGAGCTTGGATGGAGCTTGGGATGGAGCTTGGAGTGGATCAAAGCACGGAGCTGAGGATGGAGCTTGGAGTGGATCAAAGCACGGAGCTGAGGATGGAGCTTGGGATGGAGCTAAGGATGGAGCTTGAGATGGAGCTTGAGATGGAGCTTGGGATGGAGCCAAGGATGGAGCTTGAAGTGGATCAAAGCACGGAGCTGAGGATGGAGCTTGGAGTGGATCAAAGGATGGAGCTGGGGATGGAGCTTGGGATGGAGCTGAGGATGGAGCTTGGAGTGGATCAAAGGATGGAGCCGAGGATGGAACTTGGAGTGGATCAAAGCACAGAGCTGAGGATGGAGCTTGAAGTGGATCAAAGGATGGAGCTGAGGATGGAGCTTGGGATGGAGTTTGGAGTGGATCAAGGGATGGAGCTTGGAGCGGATCAAAGGATGGAGCAGAGGCTGGAGCTTGGGATGGATCCAAGGATGGAGCCAAGGATGGAGCTTGGAGAGGATCAAGGGATGGAGCCAAGGCTGGAGCTTGGGATGGAGCCGAGGATGGAGCTTGGGATGGGTCTGAGGATGGAGCTGAGGATGGAATGAAGGATGGAGCTGGGATGGGTCCAAGGATGAAACCAGGAACTGAGCCAAGAAAGGATTTGAGGATGGAGCCGGGCATGGAGATGCGGATACAGCCAGGAAGGAGCTGAGGCCACAGGTGGGGATGGAGCCAAGGCCGGAGATGCAGATGGAGATAGAATGGAGCCAAGGCTGGAGATGTGGATGGAGCCAAGGCTGGAGATGTTGATGGAGCTGGGATGAAGCCAAGGCTGGAAATATGGATGGAGCTGGGATGGAGCCGAGACTGGAGATGTTGATGGAGCTGGGATGAAGCCAAGGCTGGAAATGTTGATGGAGCTGGGATGAAGTTAAGACTGG
>JAUNZM010002171.1:0-21975 GCA_033459285.1 Clamator glandarius | reverse complement strand
GCTAATGTGATGGCCTCTCTTCTTCTGTCACTACAACCCCACACAAGGTAGGGGTGGTTGTGTTTCTGATGCATCTGGGAAGGTGAGTACAAATGCAGAGGGCTCCTATTGAAATGTCAACCTGATGGCAGGAGCCACTGGCAGAACTGTGAGCAAACTCATTCATGCAAAATCTTTGGCATCAAAGAACCTCAAAATCATGGACAGAATTTCTATGAACATATGCATCTTTTGGACATCTACTAGACTTTTCCATGGTTTTTCCTCCTTCGTAACGACAGTCAGGTTTTGTATTCTATATGTATGAGATTTTATGTCTAAGATTAGTTTTATACTAAAAAAAATCTACAAAGGATCTACAATCTTACCTTATAAATCTGTCCACGTTTTAATATAATCAGAAAAGCACACGGTTATTCATGTTAACGCATTATAAGGAGATGCTTTAGGCAAACCTCAATTTTCAGCTTTAATAGCTTGACTACATACATGCAGCTGGAAAGTATGCTAAATGACACAGCAAGGGCTAAAATCTACTCTGTTTTGGTGAAGTGTATTTCACTGATTGAATCAGGAGTCACATGCATACACTAGTGCAAAAACAGTTACTTAGGGGTTTATATTTCTGACATTTTTTACAAAGCTGTTGCAATCTGATACAGAGAAAGGCCAAGTGATGAAAGCTGTGTAAGTCTAGAAATTTTAATAAATATCAGTAATACTTGTCTTCCAGATTTGCCTTTCTTCCCTCATTCCAGTATTCCTCTATGTGTATTCTCTCGGTGTGCACTGTTTATACAAAGGCAAGGAGTTTGTGTTGCCAAGAGAGTTACAACCAAGTTCTCATTGGCACTGGGACCATGTTTGGCAGCATAGTGCTCATGTATCTGCCCAGGGAGAATCACCTCTTTTCATGGAAGCATTCATTGTCCTCTCAACTACTGCAGCAGCTTTGTGGCTTTTTAGCCTATACTGCCTGCTAAAAGCAGTTGTGATTTAAGGTTTACTTGGAATCACTTTCACTCAGTAAGTGATAGAGAAGCCTCATAATAATATCTTGAGAAAAGCTTAAGGAACAGCAGGACCTTTACTGAGACTTAAATCCTGTGTCTGTGATGAGTTTCATTTGGCATTTCTCAGCCACAGACTAGAGTCTTTCTCAATAACCAGCAAAAAAACATGATGTATGTCTGAAATAAGTTGCCAAAATACCTCTGAAATACCTTGCTGGAACACAGCTGCCAGCTTAGCTTTCAATCCTACATCCCAAAGAGAGCTGTTACTGAAGTTTTACAATAAAGTAACTTGCAAGGGTTCCCCCCATTGCACTCCCTCTTCTGTTAAATCTCATCAACAGTTCCAATAAAATAATGTTTGCGTTTCCAATTAAAAAAAAAATCTGACTTGAGAGAAGACTGTTAACGAAGTCATGCTTTAAAATGTCACCTCACACATTGCCTGGGAAAAGAGGTTACATGCTACAGTTTTCCTTGGTAATGTTAATCACATTAATTACTTCATTTTTCTTATACTCTAAGAAGCTAATGGTTTTGGTATTTTTATAGGTAGATATCTGCCTGTAACACAAAGTACTGATGGAAAAAGATAAATAAATTTAAGACAAAAAATCTAGGTCCAGTTCATCTATTTCACTGACATTGTAGTGCTAGGAAAAATAACGTAAAACATTACTTCTTGAATTGCATCCACTTTAGTCACATTTCGTTATAGGTGTCAACTCTGTCAGGATATCATCTGTCAAAACGAATTAGTGGAAAATTTAATATTGCACTTTTAATGAAGAATAAGATTGTAATGGCATTTCAATTTTCCTTCATCCTCTAGTTAGCACTTGATAAATGCTCTCTCACAAGCACTGCTGCTCTTTTGACACGATGCCTGCACTCTAATCTAGCAAAACTAAAGAAAGTTGAAGGCAGAAAGCTTTCTGTTTTTCTTAACATTTCTGAAGATCTCTGCAAGCTATTTTCATTTTCATGATTGAGTGGATTAATTGTTTTTTTCTTCCTTGGTAAATAATGTTTTATTTTGAGTGGATATCCATATATTAATGAACACAAAGTACTTATGGGGTGGTGCGAACAATTTTTATTTAATCACAAATGACTGTTTTCCTTTCTTGTCTCATAGAGCTGAGATCTGTCATAACACTGTGCTGGGAACAGACACTTCCTGTGAGATATCTGCTGTACTTACTACCCTTCAGAAACAAAATACTGTTTTATTCAATGCAAAACCCAACTGCAGGCACAGCCAAAGGCACAACAATGACTCAAGTGGCCCAAATGTTGACTGAGCAAACTTTCTGAGCAACAGCATCAGACATTTGCCATCATCTGAACACTTACAGCAACAGCCATCTGCCTGCAGGGAGCTCTGTCACTGGAGCTGACTCAAAGTCTGTCAAAAGCATGAGCAGAAGGGAGGACAGAGCCTGAGATGCAGGTCTGGGTGAAAGCTCTGGAGTAGCAGTTTTGTTGGTCCTGGCAGTGCCCCAGATGTGGAGGCAAGGAGCCCTGACCACTACTCTTGGGAGCTGTCACTCCCCTAGCAGCAGCAGCTGCCATTGTCACATGTTATCTCTCGCCCTTAACAGCACCAACCAGCTCTGCCTGTCAGACCTAGAACAGACAAACTGGACAGCAGAACTGTGCCTTCCTCTGCTTCTCCCAGTAAGCCCTCCCAGTTACATTCTTTGCTTAGCTCTGAACTGACTTTCCTGTGCTGGGGAAAAAAAAATATATGCTATTTGGCTATAGTCAGTAGTATGGGAGCACAAAAGGTAACAGAGAAACATTAGAAGCTGGGAACTTCAGAAAAGAAAAGAAAGAAAGAAAAGGAAAATGATAAATGATGATGATGATGGGTCAGTGCTTGAAAGGTTTCTGCAGAACAGCAGGATACTGAAGCTTTTATGTTCTGGATTTTGGGAAAGAGACAGATAATGTATACATACCAGAAGATGATGACAGTGTTGGTGATGGTGAATGGTAATTTCCCTCCCCAGCTCAGAAGGAAATCAAGTGGCAGCTCCAAAAGGCAGGCATTTTAAAATGGATGTGTTGAGATAACTTCTGACAGAAGTTGCTGACGAGCTCTGTGAACTACTAGAAATGATTTTCAATAACTGTTGTAAAGTGCCAGAGGACTGCAACAGAGGCAGTGTCGTGCAATGCTTTAAAAAGATAAGTGAGTTAACCTGAGCTATTACAGGTCTGTCAGCCTGACATTCATTCTGGACAAAATAACTCAGGAGCTGACATGGAAATCGAGTAGGAAAATAACAAGGAACTAGAATAATATAATTGTTATATGTATGTGAAAACTAGATCTTTCAAATTCATTTATTCAAAATATCTTTTATCAATGGATTTACTAGCTTGGTTATTAAAAGTAATGTCAATGCAATACAGTTCCAGAGGATATTCATTTTGTATAACACTTTGGTTATAAACCTGGAATTATAAGAATCAGTATTGCATACAAAGATTCAAATCTGTCTGATAGATGTCAACATATACTTGCAGTGAAGCAACACACATTTAACGGGTGTCTGTACTGTGTCCCATAAGGATCTGTTCTTAGATTTTACTAGATAACGTTAACCAGTGACCTGAAAAAAAAAAATACAAAAGCATTACCAGTAACATTTGCAAATGACAGAAAGGTTGGGAGACAAATTACTAACGCAGCATGATTTAGTTAATTCAGTAAACTGTGCATAGACAAAAAAATATACAGTTAAATGCACACATAAATTTAAATTCTGAGGAACTACAAATGCTCTACATACAGGATCTTGGACTCCATCATGGGATATGATTACTGGCTTGGGAATTAAAGTAGATAAGCAAAGGTAATGTTATGGCTAAAAAAATATAGACTTGGTTTTTAGTTGTATAAATAAGGATGACACTGTAGTAACAGAGACATCATACTACCTTAATTCCATTTCATAGCATTATTACTGCTTCTGCAGTAATATCCAGTCATACAAGATATTGGAAAACTGGTGAAGTTTCAAAGAAAGACAGGAAGATGTGACTGACTTTAAGTGAGCTATCCAAGGGCTCAATCAAAAAAAAAAACCCAAAACAAACCTCCCAAAGCAAGAACCAAAAGCAAAGCATTAAGCAGCTTTTATCTGTAGAAGGAATGAAATTCTAGAACAATGTTCCAAGAGAACTATTGGTATTAAGGAACTTACCAGGCTGGATTTTAAAATGGGAATGAGTACATGTACACATACAATTATACAATGTGGTGAATCCATGAAGAAAATGCTTGAAGAATCACGTAATTTTGAGTTGGACTATGTCTTGGGGAACTTCCATGCAAAAAAACCCTGAACCTCTCTGTGCAATCTGCATTCCTTAAATATGTTCCCTATTTCAAAACAGTTGAAGTTCTTATAAAATCACAGCTTCTAGAACACTTGGGAATATCTTAAAAAGGAAGAAACTTTCAAACTTAAGTGAAGCGAATGTCATTTATCTGTAAAATGTTCCTATAACTTGTCAGCTCAGTTAGTCACACAGATATGTGTGACTTAAGCACAGAGCATCCAGCCTGGGAACTATCCATTGGAGTGTTCTAGGCTGTAAATCTAGATTAAATAATGTTACACAAGTGCTTGACTATCTACAGTTTAAAATTATAATGCATTTCTTGTGTTATTTTTTAAATATCTTTAATGTGTTAGTTGTGAAAACTTCCATCTGCCAACATCGCAGACCCAATGAGGCCTCTGCAGACATAAAAGTTCAAGTCAAGCAGTTTAGCATTTAGAGCACTCATAAGAGAAGTGGTCAATAGAGCTTCAATTTCAACACCAGACGATAAGAAAATCCATTTTTCACACAGAAGAGTGATTTAATCACTGAAATATAGTGTTTCTTCACCTAGACTTTACTGGATCTGGCTGCAATGGAGTTAACTTTCTTCATAGCAACCTGTATGAAGCAGTGCTTTGATTTGTAACTAAAATAGCATTGATAACACATCAATATTTTAGCTGTTGCTGAACTGTGATCGAACATCACCAGGGCATTCTCTTTTTCCCACTGTGCCTTCTGCTTCCCTTATAGTGAGTAGGCTGCATTTCACTAGTATACTGGATGTGGACACAACCAGGACAGCTGACCCAATCTGGCCAGCGGGTTACTTCACACTATATCACAATGAGCTCAGCAATAAAAACTGAGATGAGGAGAGGGGAGGGGAGCTTCCAAGGGGGTTAGTGTCTGGAGACTGACTGGGTGTAGGTCTGTCTATCAGATGTGGTGAGTAATTTCCTTTGTTTCACTTGTTTATTTCCTCTGTTTCGCTTGTTTATTTCCTCCCTTCCTGCATCTATTAAGCTGTTTTTAAGTTGACACAGAAGTTTGCTCTCTCTTGCTCTTCCTACTTTATCTCCTCATTCCATTGGTACAGAGTGGGGAGAAGTGAGCAGGTAGTGGTGTGGATGGTTGGCTGCTGGCCAGGATCAGCCCACCGTTCAGAACAATGAACACTTTAAAGGTTCTTGCAAAATACGGCAGCGTAAGATTTGACAGTAATGCTTCACACAATGTTATTCTCATCTTCTCAGAGAAAAAGTTGATCCAGAATCTCTTCTAGGTAGGGTTTATCAGTGAGATAAAATGTAAAACAAGAAACACCATCAGGTTGCCCTCCTTGGCTCTTGCTAAAAGTGCCCCAAAATAAAACATTCTTTTAATGTTGGAATAATTAATTTTCAGTTGTCCAAAGCACTTTTTTCCATAATAAATAAATAAATGAATCACTAATCTCTACAGCTGAGCTGTAGAAAATCACCATTTCAAGCTGAGTTAGGATTCAAGTAAAATGTCCCATTTTTTTTTTCTGTTTTCTTCACATAACTGTGAAGAATTTTTGGATCTTTCTTGTCTCCTGGATCAATTCCTGATTAGCAGTGAAGCAGAACTCCTTGATGCATGCAGAACTTAAATGCCCTAAATAAAATCAAAGTTGCAGAAATTAAGTGTCAAACATCTGTGCTTGCAGGTGTGCATCATTCCTGCACTGCAGTTCATTAAAATGTAAGAGTTTTCCTATTGATGTTCCTGATTACAGTATGAAGAACATCCTTTTTCCTTTATTCTAAATAACAAGAGTCCTTATCACCACAAAGATCATTAGTAGCAACATAAAGCAAAATTTCCCTGAGACTGAAATTCAAATACACATCACCATGAAGAAATTCTTTATAAAGATTTATATTTTTAGAATGTATGCCTGAATTCATTCTACATAAAAATAAAGCAAAATGAAGAAATTGTTTCTATTAGTAAGATATACAGACTTTCCCTCAGCCTCCCTGTTTTACAAGCCTTTTTCCTAATATCCATGCACATTTTCCTCATATGCATCTATATTTACATTGAAACTTTGTAATAATTATGCCCCAAACCTCTTCCTACAGAAATCAGTAGCAAATCTTCCAGTGACTTCAATGGAACTGTGTTGAAAGTTAGTTCTATTTTTAGATTAAAATAACTTGCAATAATAAAAGGCTAATTATGATCTAATTCTAATGACTACAATCCCTTTTTCAAATGATTTGCCTGTCTGAAAACTAAGCTTGCAGATCAGCTCAGACACATTTAATATTTTATCAGTATAAAGAAAATGGACTTCCTGGTGACTTAGGTCACGATCATCAATTCTGCCTGGTCCAGAGATGCTTACATCTGGTTATTCAAAGTACCAAAGCACGGTGGCTTATAGTAAAAACATGAAAAGAACAGTATTGAAGAGAGAGATTCGGCAATGAGTGTCTGCTTTTCCAGAAGACAATACCTTCTCAAAACAATAATAATAAGTAGGTCATTTAAAAACTGTTCCAGGTGTTAATATAGATTCTGTGAGATGGGCCTGGGAAAGTAAGCTGTAGGAAAGACTGGGTACAGAAACACACAGGCTGTGATTTCTAGAGGATGGGATGATGAGACCCAGAGTTAGAGGTAGAGCCAGTTAGAAGGTCTCTATAGGATGTTCCCTCTTTTGGAAGGTGCTCATTCAGTGAAATCCTACAATAATCTTTTAATTTTTAGAAGTTTTCACCCAAAACAAGGTAGGTCAGTGCTGTTTCATGGCATCTCCCAGTCAGTGACTGACAGTATTTTACTGGGTACAAAATGAAACCGGCTTGCTAAGCCATGAGGCATTTATAGTGTTTATTCTGAACATAAACTTTAATTTGTAATTTAAAAAAACCCTGATTCGCAAAATGTTGTGTATTTTTATGTTGTGTAGTTTAAGTTAGTATTTGTTAGAGGTTCAACCATTTCAGATAGCTTCCTTGAAAGTTAAGAAAGTCAGTAGTTTGTGCTAATATAAAGAGGCTGGCAACACCAAAAAAAACAGTAGTCTCTTACAAGACAAGTCTTTTTGTGAGATACAGAAATAGTTCCTTTCATGTGTTATATTCAGCACTCTGAAAATATTCGTCAAAAAAATGAAAAAGGAAAAAAATCCAGCTGACATTTACCCTAGTGTATCCAGATTTTAGCAAATGGTTAACAAAAGCAAAATAAATACAATATTTTAAAATAAATCCTAATTCTTACACGGTCAAATGCAGTGATGATTCAGCATTCAGCTGGCTGGCTGTTTACCTGGATTTAAACTAAGAAAGACAGCAGCAACTAATTTTTACTTCTCTTTTCAAAGCAGCACATCCAAAATCCTGCCCTTTTTCTACAGCAGCCTGTAGCTTTTAGTCAACTCACTCATCAGTTTTCATAATCCTCTGATATGCACAGTTCTAAGGCTGTTTAGTTTCTCCTTAGCCTAACTCACTACATGGACTTATATAAGGCTTATAAATGTTAGCTTTATTGGTAGAAAGCTTGTCTTTAGTGTGAGATAAGCACATTGTGCCTAAACTTGTAAGGCACTGGGCACTGCTGTGACGTGAGGAATTTCCAGAAACTGTGCCCTGTAAGTGTATGATTAATCCTTGCCCTTCATAATACAAGTGCTTAAAGTTAAGCTAGTGTTCACATCCCTTTTAGGATCAAGAAACCGTACTCTGCACCTTAAGGGATCTTTCTATAGGGTCAGATGTATGGCTAAATTTCAGTCCATAACTGACCTCTCATTTACTTCATTAAAGCGGAGTCATAGTTCTGAATGTAAATATACATGTATTGCCAGAATTTTAAACAGCATTTTATTATTTGTATGTCCTCAGGATATGAGCTACAAAGAGCAGTGATGTGACTTTGGATATTTGTGGTACCTGCACATTTCTGCTTCGCATTTCACAGGCAACACCACAGCTATGACAAAAGTGGAATACATCATGTCACATATACATGGACTACGTAGAAAAAGCACAAGTAGGTGTGACAAGGACAATGAATTTTCAAACATGGCTATGCTCTACATTGCCTTGTAAGAGGACATTAAGGTGGTCATTGTGTAAAGGCATAGCACCTAAAACGTGCTGTGTTCTGAAACAATCAGAAAATTTCAATGCCCGTACTTTCTCTGCTGAAATTAAAACAAATATTCACAAAATTCACCACTGAATTCCTTTCTAGAAAAGCTGCTAGGTAAAAATATTAATTAACCTATGCACCAGCTTCTTTTTTTTTCTAAATTTTTTTTTAATCTAGCATGGGCTGTCAGATGAATTATATAATTTTAGGTACAAAATAGTATTCTAGTTAATAAGACCATAGAAAAAATGTCACTATATCCTTTTAGAAAACTTGCTGTTTGCTTCATTCATAGTGGCCAACATTTATGTCACAAGTAAGAGATTAAGTGCAGGATAAAATTGAAATGAAAGTGAAAATTTCCCCTAAGCAAACAAAAACAGTAGGAACTAAAGGGCTCTCTAATCTAATGGTAAAATGCATAACAAACACCAACTGTTGTAAGGGAACAAATATTGACTTAAAATAACACACAAACTGCAACAGCACACTGAATTTGATTGAGGGGATTATTTCATCCTGAGTTTCTCTTCCTCTACAATCAGTAAGAGCAGCACAGGATACTTTGACTTTTCCGAGGCAGCTAAGCAGATGAAGATACACAGGACTGTCAAGCTTCTTTTTAAATTAAACCTTTTGTCCTGCTTGCTTGTACAATCAATGCTATCCATAAATAAATAGGATTTCATATAGGAAAGAACAGTCAGGTCTTCATATGTGACCACCTGTATAATGATAGCCCATAAATTCACTCATTCCAGATCCCACCTCATTGTGTCCAATGATTTGCATTTCGAATAAAACTCTTCTGGAACATCTGGAGCAAATTTTTCTTAGACAACATCAAAAGTCTGAAAATGTATCACTTCCCTCAGTCATTTCCCCCAGTGGTTAATCACCGCCACACATAAAAAAGTTTGTCTTTTTCCTAATTGAAATTTGTTGACTCACCAGCAAATGCTGCTTGTTATGCATTCAACCATTAGGATACAAAGCCCAATACTTCCTATTGGTTTTGTTTGCTTGGAGGAAAATGAATGTTCTTTGATAAAGCTGACTCTTTTTGACAAATCTGATAAACTAAGCTGGTTTAGATTCCTGCTTTAAGGCATTTTTTCAGCCCTCATAGGGTTTTATCCCTGTCTCTTTTTGCTATTTTAACTTTCGTTTTAAGATGTCGGTGACAGAACTGAACAAAGAAGAGTGAAATTAGTACAAATAATCCTTAGACTGAAGTAAAGTTTCCACTTTCTCAAGAATTACATTAGCTTTTTGTATTTTGGGTTGCTTTCTTTGTCTGAGGCTTGTTGGGGTTTTTTTCTTTGTTTTTATGCAGCTCCTCTGTAGCCATGTAGTATATATAGGAATTATTTCAGGGACACAATTCTTCTCCTGTGTAAGTTTCACACGTGCCTTATTCCTCTATTTATGGCTGACATTTGACAGGATTTTCTTAGACTGGGCCTAGCTTACCAAGAGATCTGAATCTTCCCTTTTGCCTCCATTAACTGCTATTTCAAAAATCTGCCTATCTTGTCAGCAATGATGCTTTGTTATCATTGATGAAGACAGTGAGACATTAGATTCTTTGTTGAGCTCTGTGCTATGCAATAGATATAAGCTCATTTAATGGTCAGTCTTTACTTGCTGCAGTCAATGTGCTGAGTTTTAATTAATGCAATGCCTGTTTTGACTAACATACTGCTTTATAAATCAAAATACCCTGTAATACTGATTCAGTGCCTTACAGAAATCCAAGATATTCCATCTGCACTGCTATCTGTAGTTACCAAGTTCATATTTTCATCAGGGAATAAAATCAAGTTCATTTGAGAAGACCTGTTTTCTGCAGAGTCACACTGACTGATTTTACTTTAATTGCAATTTTTTGTCAGCTGAATCCTGAACCATCATCTTCTTATTTTTCTGAGGATTGGTGTCTTTATTGCCAGAGCTCTCCAAGATAGCCCTTTTGTCTTTCACATTTGCGTTTTGGGCACAACTCAACACTATACATTTTTGACCATTTCATGATATATTGAAATAAATATTCACTGCTGCACTCAATTTCATAACATTAGGTTTGTACATTACTGTCCGTACACTGTAAGCTCATACTTTCACTACATCCTTATTCTACTGTTTTGCAGGATGCCAGCATTGAAGGATCCCATTGTAGGCATGGCTGGGGGGCATACATTTAACAGAATATTGGCCATCTCTTTCTGAGGTCCGTGACAAATCCAGAAGGAGCTCATTGAAAACATTCTTGTCATTCTTATAAATTCACCTGCAGTATGACACTACATGGAAAATAGGAGGAATTCTGGCTCTGGGTGACCAGCACTAGCAGCTTAACAGATTGAGCTATCAGATGTTGTAGTCCTGGTCATACTTGTCAGTGGAAAGAATGGTTTGAGTTGGGCAGGTATCCGTGTGAAACAGGATGCCTACGCCTATTTATGCGGCAATGCAGTGACAGCTGGGGACCATAACGTAGCACCTTGAGAGGGAAGGGTACAATAAAGGACTAAAGAAAAAGCAGGTGGCTTAGCTGAAGAAGTTCATGTGTGGTATGCTGTGGTTAAGTGGTACCCAGGCTGCCAGGGCTGCAGCCTGGCTCATTCCTCCTTCTCAAAATCTTAAGCACTTTTGTTCCAGCAGAGCAACCATCCCAGCTCAGTACTTTACTTTGTATAGCTGTAGAGTTTTTAATCTGATCCTGAATATGAGTATTACCTTTCCAGGGAACAAGGACCTAGCAAATAAGGACATCCTCCTAGAGAGAGCTGTTGGTCCACTTCTGTACCCCATTCTGATAGTTCAGTAGGAGTGGATTTTAACTTTCCAGTCTCTTTAATCATCCTAGCAGTTTTAACATTGCTGACAGTATAGAATTCCTTTACAGCACTGTCAATATTCCATTTCACATATTTGCTACTCAGGCAAGAGGCTGAGATATACACATATGAGTCTTGTATTTCAGACAAATAGCCTCACTAGGAGTTTCACAATCTTTCAATACCCAACATGATGATCTACACACCAAATTTCCATTTGCTAAAGCCTCTCCAAAGCCTTTCTAACCCTAGAAAGGCTTATATAAATAAGCATGAAAGGTTTTCTCACTTCCTGACAATTAATTACAAATTTATCTTTTATATTCCACTCCACACAGGAGGAGACATTAAATGTTCAATGGAGCCTGACCAGGCACCTTAAGAAAGTATTTATGAACACTTATTTAGAATTCAAATAGCTGTCACGGCAGCAATATTCATACTTGGTTCTTACTGCAGTTTACCAGGATGAGTTTCATTTGAATAAATGTTTGGGGAATACTAGCTTGTACGAATCCATCTGTACGCACAGATGAATAAAAATGAAAGTTGCTGGTCAAACAACTGCAATTTGCAAAGAGAAAGAAGAGTTAAATTCACTGGGGAATTTGTATGGGAAGAAGTGAACTAGATTCAGCCACCTTCTACTTGGAAGGAAAAAAATATGTGTATGAATAGCCTCTATTATCGATGCAAATCCAACACAGTTTTATACTACTTTCAATTAATGATGAGATCTTTCTAGCTGTGAGATTCACAAACCTTGTGAGGGATGTCAGCTCGATAATCTGACAAGATATCATCTGATGGTGATGCTGAGCCCCATTCAGGATCTGTTGGACTCAAAAGCGGACCTCCAACTAAATTGAATGAGGATTGGATCAAGAGTGTTACAGTTACACTTGCTCTCTGCACCAGCACAGGACATGGCTTTCTCTGATTTGTCTACCAGAACTGCCAAATGTCTATCCTTACAACACTTCTATTAGATTTCAAAAGGGACTTGTAAATAATCACTGGGTGTTAATGCAATTCCAATATACTTTCATAAATTAATTTGTTTAAAAACATTCAATACAAATGAAAATTGTTCAAACAGAGGACAATGACATTGTATAACAAACAATATGACTTTTCTGTAAGATTAAATAACTGTCACACTCTTTTTGGATAGATACAAGTTATTTGGGTAGTGGCACATCACAGGAGGAAAGGACAGCTTGTGTCACACAGCGCTTTTCATTAAAAAGCACTCCAAGTGTCACAAAAGGCTATTAACACACCCTGACTCTGTGTATAATACTGCCACACTGTAGGTTAGATAATGGAAAATTAAGGCAAGTCTTACATACTGTGCATTGATTTGTTTCACATGTGTGTTATTCATCTGCTCATTGAACTCACAAAAGAAGAAACCACTTTTCATTTAGTCTTGAGTTTTATTAAGAACTATCTATCAAAAACAAATTCATATTTGGACAGAAAAAGCTACCTGTGAAATATATCAGTGACAGTAATCTTTAATATAAACCAAAACAAATTATATAAAAATGAAAAAACTAACTTCAAGGAATTTAAAAGGAGAAGCTAAAAGAGTGAATTACTAATGAATTACATGAAATACATGAGAAGCTGCAAGCCAAAGCTCCACACGGATCAAAAAAGCCAGCATGACAAAGCAGAAAAGTAAATTTCCTAAAGCTATTAAAATAAAATAAAATAAAATAAAATAAAATAAAATAAAATAAAATAAAATAAAATAAAATAAAATAAAATAAAATAAAATAAAATAAAATAAAATAAAATAAAATAAAATAAAATAAAATAAAATAAAATAAAGTAAAGTAAAAAAAAATACTTTTAAAAGTCTAAGCTGTGTGTTAATGACAGAAAAGAGAACAGAGCATACCTTGGCAAATGAAATACAAAACCACAATAAAACAAGACAAAACAATTTTGAGACATAAATGCATAGAATCTAATAATCCACCACTCTTCAAATATTCCAGAAATGAGAAACTTGACTGATATTCAGTGCTAACCAGTTCTATAAAAGAGCACTCAGGGAAGATAAAACCACAACAGAAAAGTTAAATTAATTCTCTGAGTGTACTGCCTGTGAAGGTGGATAGGATGATTCTCATACATAGGCCATTCCTTGCATAGGATAAGACTCAACTGTTGTCTCAGAGTGCCGACAGAATGTATTTTAGGACAAATTCATAAGATGGACTTTAATAGATTGCAAATACCAACTAATTTTCTGTTGTGGTACATTACCTCCAGTTCAACTGGCCTTCATACCAAAACAGAAGGGAGCGGTTTCAGGCATAAAAGATTTCACTGTCGCACATATGCTGGGACAAGCAGCCGATGCCTTGGCATACCCGCGATATTAGCAGCAAGCACAGAGCAAACGGCTGGTGTTCTCAAGCTTGCTAGCTTGTTGAGACCTTGGAATCTTTACTAAGACTCGTGAATTAATAAGAAAAGAAGGCATTTGATGGAAAATACGAGCATAAGGGTCACATCTGTGGTAAATAGTTGGTTGCACTCTATTACTGTAACTGCGGGATTCTTATGGGGGGAATTCACTTGGGTAGATACTGACTGGGTACAGAAACACTATATAAGGTTTTGTGTCCACTCAATAAAGTGATCTTGTTTGTCGCCTCATGGATGGGGTCCGTGCCTCGATCACTACAAGTGGTAAAGTGGAAAAAGTCATTAAAATTTTCATGTTTCGGTTTTCATTTTTTAACAGAATGTATGCACAGTATAGAGGCACAGAGAGTAATGCAATGAACAACAGACACAATATTTCTGCAGACTTAAGATATTTCTGCACAAAGCTAATTGGTAGGAAGCATAGCGGAAACAGTACTAAAGCACAAGTAAACGTGAGGGAATAACCAATATAGCTTTGGCAGAGAAAATACATGCCTTAGAATTTTATTAGACTCCTTTGTTGGAGCAGATAACAATATGAGTGATAAAATCACTATAGAAAATTTGGAATTTAAGAAAGCTTTTGACAAAGGTCCCTTATTTTTATAAGGCTCTGACAGAAAGAGAGGCAATATGGGATAAAATAGAAAGGCCTAGATTAATAATCAGCCAACAGATAGGAACCAAAGTGTAGGAAATAAATTTTGTGTTAATAAGTGGAGAGTAACACACATAAGGAATATCCTGTGCATAATGAACTCTGAAGTGGGATTTATCATATAAGAAAAAGGTTTTGTGGTAACTTTAAAATATTTTCTGACTATCTATTCAGTGCATGGTAGTAGCTAAAAAGTTAATGGACTAGCGGAAGTTTATTAGGAAATGTCTGACAGCAATGCTGAACTTGTTACTTTACAAGTGAGTTTAAACATAGTGTACTCCCATCCTGAATGCTGAATACAGCTCTATTTTCTTAAATTTCACATTGGAATTAGAAGTGCAGAATAACACCCAGGATTAACAAATTAAGAGAAGTTTTGTACAAATGTATGAAGGTAATGCAGTTATTAAAGAATAGTTTTAAGTAATTAGCAGGAAACATTTTTTCACTGAACATACAGCTAAGTTATAGAACTCACAGTTATGGTACTATGGTGACTAAAGTATAAGTAGATCAAAAAGGGATTAGTCAAATTCATAAAGGAAAGGCCTACTGGCAGCTGAGCACCTTGGTATTTGGGAAGTCACTTCATACCAGACCTGTGAAGATATGCTCTGCACATGCCCTGTTCTTGCTTCTTTTAATATATAGTCCACTGTTGAAGGACAAATACAGCAGTTTTAATATTTCTTTAATTTTTACTGTCTTTCCTCAGCCATAGACAGTTTATTTTTCACAAAAAACAATTACTACAAAGAGCCTTTACATGTACATCATTCTTAGACGTACTTCTTACACACCATTTGTCTATGGTGTGAGGTACTCTAATAGGGACAGCGTTTTAGAAAATGACCCTCATCCTCTAAGCGTTTTTTCACTAGTAAAGAACTAAGATTGACATAAATTGACTTCAATGACTTTATGCCACTCTGGGATCCATGCATAGCCACTTGTGGGCTCTGGGCACCTCTCTCAACAGCCAGCTTTGTGCTGCACTGATAGGCGAAACATATCCAGAAATTGTTCTTTAAGCTGTACATTAATAGTAATGATAACAATAGCAATATTAGTGTTTGGGAAAAGATCCAGTCTAAAAAGCTAGACAGCAAAATCGAACTGGTTACCCACTGGATGGCGTTCATTTGTTTCACTCCTGTCCCCACCCATCTCTGGTGATATCCTTTACCATCTCTAAGATGACCATAGATGAAGGTATAGTTTCTTTGGTGAAACGCTACTGTAGTTCATGTTCTGTCAGCTTCTGGCCCTCCTCTCCCAGCTGCCAGCACAGGTATTGATTATTGCCATCTGTGACAGTGATCTGTGCTGTGAACACCTACCACCCAGAAAACATACTGAAATCCCTATAGTTTCACATGGGTCAGTGACCACCATGAAGGAATGACTTTAATCAGTGTTTTTCTGGGTTGTGTGTGGCAGGTACAATGCTTCTGGCCTCTCACTACAGTTATCAGCTCACTGATACAGCAGACCCCTGAAGAATCTCTCACAATGGGTGACAATACTTCTAGTTACATGATTTCCCTTCACATAGCTTTTGGGTTTCTATCTGAGAAACCTAAGCATAAGCACCTCCACACTGTCAACTATATATTCAAAGGAATATTTTAGAGGCATTTTCACATTTCCTGAGAAAGTTCATTTAACTTTTTTAAAACCATCCTCAGTAAGTCAAGAATCCTGCAGAAGTTAACAAGGGTCATGGGACACAAAACTCTGAAAGCAAGGGCAAATGCAGAAAAAATAGAAGCAAAGCACAAATAAACCATGCTGTTGACTGATACATATGAGCTCTGCCAACAGTGCTGAAAAGGCAGGCACAGAAATTAAATGAGTTTTTTGAGTTGATTTAACTCATGTACCTGCCAGTTGTATAGCTGAAAAGCTAGATTATTTGTGAATTTAGGAGCATTCCAAAGCAATATATTGTCAAGAAGAAATTTCGCTTGATCTCTATAGTGTTTGTCACTCACAATAATTTTGTCAACTTCACATAATGTAAATGATTCTCCCAGCACCTTCTGATAAATACAATTAATGTGTCCAATGCAGGGAATATTATAATTCTTACTTGTTTTCAAGTTAATTTCTGTCCTCCTTGGTATATCTCTGTCTCCTTTTCTCCCTATTACAAAGCCTCTGAAAGTGGTTAGTGAAGCTAGTTAAATGAAGAAAAAATATATTGGAATATTCATTTGTGAACACACACCTCAGGCACAGTTCACAAGAATTCATGAGGTTAACCTTTAAAAGCATTTTGTAACTGTTAGTATTGACAGAAATATTTGCAAACTGAAATTTCAAACACTTGAATTGGAGTTACTTTTCTCTATTGTCCCGTCATAATTTTATAAGAAAGTATCAATTATTGAGTGGAATTAATAATATAACATTATTAGAAAAAACTCTAGAAACACCTTGTGAGAAATAAACCACAAATGCATGAACATTATTCCTTTGAGCTATTTGATGGATATTGCCCTATTTATGTTTAAACATAAGTATTACTTTCTTCTACTTATAGAGCTACTCTAGTCACTCCTCCTGACAGAACTTATTTCCTGTGAAATCTGCAATAAAGTGCAAGACTCACTCCCCTCCATCCTCTTTCCAACACATAGAATCATGCTTATGAGTTTTCTGTATGTTACTACAATAGTGTGTGCAGCAGTCAGGTTATCAAAAATCATTGTGATGATGATCATAGAATATTTAAGATTAGAAGGGACATTAAAGATCATCTAGTTCCAACCCCCTCTGCCATGGGCAGGGACATCTCACCAGACCAGGCTGCCCAAGACCCCATCCTACCTACAATCCACTTTGATCTGAAAATCTTTACAATTGTGCCTTCTGAGTCGTAGTTCTTTTTAAGCCTTACTCAAGAAATTTGTATTTGGCAATACAAAGCTTACAAAATTGGTCTAGACCAGAAACATTCCAGTGCTTTCAGTAAAATGAATCTATAAACAATCAAAATTTGGTGCAATTAATTTAATAATTCCATTTCCAAAGTTGTTTCTACAAAGCCTGAAGGTTAATCAGTTGGAATGGAAAGGGGTATTTGTATACTACAGTATAAGAATGGGCCATAAATTGTAACTGACACTCAAACAGATCTATTCTGCACATCCAGATCTTGTTTTCACAGAATCAAAGTCTCACATACATTTTATAAGCCTAACATGTGTGCAACAACTTAAACGAAAAACACTGGCAGTAAGTATTTCTATTAGCTTAATCAGAAGAGATAAATTTTGAAAATGACATGATAAAAAGGTTTCTTACACCATCATCTCTCCTGCTTCATGTACAGGAGGAACAGCTAAAAGTGAGGGACTTAGTGGAGACTGTGCTAATCACTAGCCAAGGTGAATATTTTGCAGGTTTTGGAAGCTGGAATAACCTACAGCAATCTCACAACCACTGCGCATATTCTGGGCAAAACCCTATTAACTTCTGTGTCTTCAGCATCAAAACACTACAGAGGTGGTGACCACCTCCTCCATTTAGCATTTCTTGCCTCAATCCAAAGGCAGCCCAGGGGCTCTTCTCCAAGCAAGGAAGAAAGTGTCCCCTGCAATTCTTCACAGTTTCAACAGATAAGCAGTGGCTGCCTGGTAATTTGAGAACAAGACCTGACTCCAAGGTTAGCTCACTGGAGGCAAGAATATCTCACTTGGAAAGCAACGTTTATCAAGTGCAGTTCCTTCTGCCCTTATCATATTTGGCATTGTGCTTTTGTTGTCTTGATTTCCATAGGTAACCTTGTCTTGGAGCCAGACATATCCTTATGTGCTTTTGCAGATAAAAATTATTTCCAGTCCTAAGAGCTTAGATGTACACATGCCAAGAACTCCAACACTGGATTACCTGTGAGGAATCCTTAAAAAAAATAGTCTTGAAAATGCTTTGCAGCTACTATACAGTCACATTGCTTCAGCCAGCAGATGCACACATTTCTTACCTCATTTAATGACTGCTGCCCACTCTGGAAAAAATTCACTTTTGTGATGTGCAAAAATGCTCAACTGAGATACATAATAAAATAACGAAACATAATTTGTCTTTCTTTTTTTGTTCTTGGATGTAGAGTCCCACAGGTCAATAAAAGGAGCAATGTGCTCTCTGGGCCTATGAAAACAAATTTTATTCACTAGCACAGAAGTTTCTTCCCAAGACACAGTGCTTATATATTTTAATAAAAAACTGCGCAAAACAAACTCCACCCTAGAACAAGTATGGCATACCTTCATGCAGCTCCACGTAACAGTGTATAGAGATTGTATATAGTTAAATGTCATCACCACTAATTAATACTAGTTATCATATTAACACATGAAGAATAAACTTTTGTGTCAAATGTAAAGCAGGATAATGAGGACTACTTAAAGACATCATGCTACAGATTACGTGACTCTTATCTTCATTCTCACAGCACATGTAGGTTCCATGTTAAGAAACGTAGGCACTGAATTACCTGGTATTTATTTCTGATTTTCATTAAAGGTATAATTGTGTTGACTGGTATTGTTTGTATCATTCTAATAACTCCAGCTTTGTATAAGAACAGAGGAAGGCTAAACAGAGGAGCTGGGTGGTTCAGATGGTCTGAGGAGATCTTCATCACTTCTGTGACCCTAGTCCAGCACAGACTGAGGAGCAGGGCTAGCTGGCACAGGTGTCAGTGAGCTTAGTGGTCTCATTGCATCCCCTTGTGGCTGGGTGCCTACAAGAGCTAAGTATTGCCCATCCCCGTGAGAACAAGAGGTCAGGCAAGAACAAAACGGCTTTTCTGCTCTCAACAGGTGACCAGATTGGATCTGGACTACTTGGAAGGTGAAACAATTAACTTATTCACAGTGTCAACCTGTGCATTTCCTAGATTTCCTAGATTCCCACAGTCCCTGCTGAAGTGATTCTCCAACCCCTGATAACCTAGAATTCCTCACAGCCCACCATAAAGACAGTGTAGCGGCCTATGAGTAAGTGTGTGGGAGGAATGTTTCTAACCAGACTTTATCCCCGTATTTCCAAACATAGCACGGATGAAGCAGCTCCTGTTCAGGCAGACTATTATTCAGAGTGGTTTTGTGTTGTCTGCAAAGAATGAATCCACCTTTAACATGCCAGCAGGCAGATCTCTCACAGTAAATGCAGGGGATTTGAAGCAACAGAAGTGTAACAGTTTACACCAATCTTCATGAGTACTAATTTCATTTTAAATAGGAAACAAAAAAAACTCTCTCTTTGGAAATCACTCAACAGCAATTGGGGTGAGGTTATTAACTTGTCTTTCTGGAAAGCAACACTAAAGTTCAAGCTTGGTACATATTGCCAGTGGGTTTTTAGCTTGAATCTAACAACAGAGGTATGGCAGTTAAAAATTAATAATAATTTTTAAAAACAAATGTGAATATCAAGCTGCACAATCTGCAAAGTCCTTAGCAGTATATTTATAAAACCAGATATTTAACTGAAATTCCTCACGATGAATGAAATTGCTACTTATACTGATCTTTTAAGAAGGAGTTAACAAATAACCTTCATAACCCGTTGTCTTTTCCAAAAGAGAAAAGTCCACTAATGTTAAGGAGAGTTACGTCTGAACGAGAAAGTAAGAGAGTAAGTCCCTTTAGGTGGCTTCTCAGGCACTTTTGAGTTAGCACAGCTCCCCGGAAGGGAGCACTGAAGGGAATCATGGTGATTTACATCAACCAAGAATTTACTCCTTTCATGTTTATTTTTCACCCTGGCCTGCCACAAGATCTAATCGTATCTGTCAGCAATACAGAATCTTAATAGCTCATGTCCAGCTCCTGCTAGCAGTTTGTTTTCTCATCCAACAGGGCATAGATGAACTGCACATGCCAGGTCATTGCCTCCTGCTCTTACTTCCCCAGTCCCCCCAGACTGCAACACTGTCACGTTTTAGGTGCTCAGTTTAATCCAGTTCACCTTTGAATCTTGTACACGCAAATCTTCATGGAGATTCTTCCATTTCTTCATCATAATATGTCTTAAGTATTTTTACCTAGTCATCTCTGTGATAATAAAATGTGTGGAGTCAGCTCAGTAACCAGAGGGAATAATAAATCAAATCCATACAAGACATACAGTCAGGTACACAGAATGTCTGCAAAACTACAGCAATAATGTGGTCAGGTTTGCAATTCCATACACAAAAATCCCAGTTTGAGGACCATGGCTAGGCTACAGGAGTGTCACAATAATACATCTCAAGAATTTGCTTTCTATCAAATGCAATTATTTCTGTAATTTATGTTGGTCCTCATAACCCGGCTATAAATCCACGACTAATTTTTAAAGTATCCTTACTTTTGACGTTTTTGTCTTGATATTTAAAATTAACGAAACCTGTTGACTATGAACAGATTGCACAGAGCAACATTTTTTCATGCAATTGCATGAAAAAACCCTCTATGCTCGGCTGGACTTGCTGACAAACTGCCTACTGCCCTTTCTTCCCCAGGGGACGTGGATTTGCAGGGGCCACCTGAACTGTTAGAGGGATTTTCAGGTTTCTTTCCCCTGCGTTCACGGTCCCAGAAACTGAGTTCCCACGGCTCGAGCCAGCGGCTAATCCACGAGTCCCCGCCGAGCCGCCACCCCTCTTCGTTCAGGCAGAGATGCCGAACTTCGCCTGGTGGCAGTGACCGAGGGCGAGCGACCCCTGCTCCCCAGCCCCACGGAGCCACCTCCAGACCCACCGAGGCACAGCCGGGGCCTCTGCCACCTCCGGATCTAGCTGCTTGCGTCTCTTAACCTTTTTGTTTAGAAATACACAAACCACTCGGTGCAGGGACAGGGACGGGGCCGCCGGGGACACGCTTCCTCTCCTCATCGCCAGGAGACGGCGTCTCCATCCCCCCTCCCCGGCCCCCCAGCACCTCTCCGGGAGAAGGGGGATGCGGTGCGACTGCCCCATACCTACCTTCCGTGTGGACGGCGGAGACGTAGGTCCAGTTGTAGCGCTTGACGATGTCGAGCATGGCCCTGGCTTGCAGCGTGTCCGAGGGGACCACTCGGAGGAAGTATTTGTAGAGGGTTTTGTCACTCAGGTCGATGCTGGTGGCGGAGTAAGCTATCTGGGGGATGTCGAAGAGCTGAAGGAGGTTTTGGACTTGGATAGCAACCGAGCTGGAGCCGGGGCCGATGACCCCCGCGATGGGCTTTTTCACTCTGGTTTGGGGCTGGGGCTGTGAGTCGGAAAGGCAGCGGGTGCCTCCCTCTCTGTCGTCCCTGATGGAGATGAGGGAGTCCCGAATGAACTCGATGCTCTGCTCCAGGGCCACCGAGGAGTGCCAGCAGGAGTCTCGGATCTCGCTGCCCAGGGTGATATTAGGTAGCAGGACCGGGTCGGCGTTAATTTTATCCAAAGTGTGAAACATGGCTTCAACCCTCTGGATGCCGTATTGCTCCCGGATTTCCCCGCACTTCCTCTCGGGCACTTTCTCAGCCGGTGGCTGGTGATGGACAGAGAAGAGAGCCCCGA